>BPLR01018735.1:0-115336 GCA_021605095.1 Caerostris extrusa
ATCACAGAACAGGGCTGTTGGGATTCGGCTTAATTACAAAATATTAAATTGAAATTTTACATAATTATAAGACAAATCAAAATTAAATTACTCTTAGAAAAAAACATTTGTACGTTCTGAATATGAAAAACATTCAAATTAAAAACACTCACTCCTTTAAAAGTCTGAATGTTACAGATTCAATAGTGAAAGACTTTCTTTTAAAGATTCATTCAATTGTATTTTGAATGCACCTTATTTTAAACTAAAGCAGTACTAAAATAACAACAAGCACAAATGCAACCACTTCATATTGTTTTTCATTTCTTTACTGAACCTCTTACAAAAGACAGAAAACTCGAAAACTAAGTTTATATGTTTGTTGTAAGACTTTAACAAAAATTGTTTATTCGCAAAAATCATTTTTAACAATGGAGTTGAATCAACTGCGTAAGTTCCAAATAATGGCAACAATAGCTGAGTGTTCGAAGTGAGCATAAATTTGTTTTCCAATGACGAGAAAAAAGTATGAAAAGGTCATCTTTTGAATAAATCTTCGAAGCGCTTTCATATGTCATCCTGCTTTGTGCAACGTTAATTAGAGGATTTTTAAAAATATTTCTCTTTCTTAATTTCGGGATTTCTTTTATCTTGAAATACGGTTAATCCTTGCAATTGAAATATATAAAAAATGTGTATGTTGAATTCTAATAAAACCTAATTATCTTTAGACATTTCTGAAAAGAGGTATCAAAAGTAACTTCGTGCTTAAAGGTATCAAATTTATTCTATCCAGTTGTATGGCATTTGCAAAAATGAATATTGTTCAGAAATATATTCTAACACATTGTTGAGGAATTTATTCTGGATATATTGTTGAGAAATATATTGTAACATATTCTTAGAATATATAACAATATAATATAAATCGGTAATTGGAGGATAATAGGGGAATTCATTCTGATATACTGTAGAGAGATATATTCGGACATATTGTTGAGAAAAAATATTCTGATATATTGTTGAGAAACGTATTCTAACACATTGGTTAAGGAATTTATTTCTCATATATTGTTGAGAAATATATTGTAACATATTGTTAAAATACATAACAATACAATATAAGTTCCCCAACATGTAATTCCCGACCAGCCCTTTGGGCACACGATGCTTCAGACCGTCGCCGCGGCAGGAACCCTGGTCTGTGGTCATCGTAAAGCGCAGATGGTACGGGGTACATCTCATGCTTCAGCAACACTTGTAGCCTTAAATTACTTGGCGGCGGGTACGTAACTTAAAACCAACTAAGTCAGAAACAAATCAGAAGTTCAAGAACAAACACAGAAACAAAACTTTAAATTCAAAGTTAATTAGGGAGTGAGCGAGCCCAAAATCAATAAAATCAACAAAACCAAAACGAGTCCATCAATGAAGGCCAATCAAAAACCCCATAAGCACAAACAGTACAGTACAATAAACAATTATATGGAACAAAACACTTGTGTTCAACAAATATTTCTGGTTCAACAAGTACTCATGTTGGTCCGCCAACTAAAGTGTTAATAAATGAAAAAGAAAAGAACGTTAATATACAAACAATGACAAATAGTCTATTTATGCATATTTGTAGACTGTTAGTGTATGCGTATTAAGACACCACCATTGTAAGATAATCGCACCAACGACAGCAATAGACAATACAATATAAATCGGAATTGAGGATAATAATAAGGGAATTCATTCTGATATACTGTTGAAAATATATTGTAACATATTGTTAGAATATGTATTCACAATATAATGTAAATCGAGAATTCATTTTGATAATAGGGGGGATTTAGGGACGGACGGATAATAGAAGAAATTATTCTAACATGTTGTTCAGAAATATATTTTAATATACTATTGAGAAATATATTTTGATATACTATTGAAAAATATATTGTATTGCAATATCGAGAAATATTTGTAATATATTATTGAGAAATGTATTCTAATATTATATTAATATTTTATTGCATTGTTGAGGACAAAATTTATACACAAATATAAATAATAATAAGATTCATCTACAGGAGGAGAGAAAATCACTACGTCCGAAAGATGCGTAACGCATTAAGTACCTCCCAGTCACAGCGTATGAAATCAAAAGCAAATTATTATTATTCTTTTTTATTATTATACATAATTATAAGGAAAGAAAGTATGTATAAATAGAAATATTAAGACAACCATTAATTAGTGATTGTTGTAGAGGAAATTTACGAATACAAGGTTAAAAAAAATGAAATCTGCTCGGCAAATTTCAACTTATCATGTGTTGATATTCGAGAACGGATGAATAAACTCAGGAATATGCCAATGTTTAATAATGCACGAAATATATGAAGAAATTGATAGGAATACTACAAGTATGCTATATTCATGTAGCTATTGAATTTGGCCAATGTTGAATAGATCAATAACTTTATGAAGAATGAATTGTTCAAGAATCTCTAAAAAAAAGAATATACAAAAGTAAGATAAATGCAGTCGTAAATGAAGAATGAGGTATTCCAAATTCTACAAGAATCACTATCATTCAATAGCCAAAAAGAATATATCAAAGTTTGAAAATTCTAGGCATAAATGAAATAATCCAAATACAATAAGAAGCATTATACAGTTCCATAAGCACGGGAAAATGACAAAAGTGAAACTTTAAAGAAGGAGGAATCGATCAACGCACTACGAGAGTACTTACAGGATATACAAATGTTTAAAATCCCCAGCCAAGACTTGTAATATGGTTTGAAGCACTTTCTACGACATTTCAAACAAAAGCGAAATTCTCCAGAAAATTCCTTAAGACTAACGTTATTCATGAAGCATTTCAAGAGTTAAGGGGTCCAAAATACCATTTTCCTCTAAAATTTGGAATGGAGTTTTATTTGCTTGACCCTCATTTCCAGATAACGTCACGGAGCCCTAACCAAGACAACATCATGTTCACATGATAAAAAATAAATTCTATTTGATGATTTTTTTTAGCAAAAAGAAAAACAATTTCAGCTAAGTAAAACTGATTTGGAGACGTGGAGACCCACAAATCAAAATCTAATAATATTACTTTGCTGTAAGCTATAAAAAAATAAACATTAATCTAAACATTCCCAGGTACAAAAAATAAAAAGTAATTTTTTAATTGACCGAGAGAAAAAAATGTAACAATAATTTAATTTTGTTAAATATTTTTATTTTTCGACTATAATTTTTAAATTGTGTTTTTTTTTACATTTGTTTTCTTTGTCTTAAAAATTTTATCATAAGAGGAGAATATTACACTGGATTTCCCAGCACGTTTGATAACACATTAAGATCATTGAAACCCTAGATCTAAGGATAAAGAGTGATGTATTAGATAGTGTGGATATGTATAACAATTAGCATGGTATAAATATGGATTGTAAATTCATGTGCTGGCATTACTATAACAGATATTTGTTACCCTCAAAGATCAACTGACAACTTCAATAGCTCAATATTGAACTTGTTGTTTCTTATCCAACTTGGTAGACAGCAACATCTAGACCAGAGGTGGCCAGCCCGAAGCCCGCCTTGAATATTTTTGCGCCCCGCATTTATTGCATTTTTACAAAATATATTTATTTCATAATGACCAAAGTAGGGAAAATCAATGTATTAAAAAAAAATTATGTGTGCATCCATATATTAAAAAATTATGACAAAAATTAACTTTGATTTTAAAATAATATTCTTGTGAATATATGATAGATAATGTAACAGGTTCTATGTTTCACTTTAAGTGACCTCAGTGACACAGTGACCATCCCGCAAGATCCTTTGGGTTGGCCGGCCCCTGATCTAGACCAAGCCCAAGAACCCGTGAGGTCTCATGGAAAGAGGGGAGCAGCTTCTGTTGTAATGGACCACCTGTAGGTGGAAATCTGACTTGGTTCCGTATCGCTGATGAAGGAAGGCAGTGCCTTCTGGGAGGACTTTAAGGACAACTTCCCCAATCGTATGGGAGAAAACTCGGAAACTCCGCCAGGTAATTCGACTAACGAAGCAAGATGCTGAACATCCCAAATGCCATCGAATCTCTTCTCTCTTTGCTTTCTCTTTTTTTTTTTAAACAATACCTACAACAAAGCCGCCAACGGACTGACCTTCCGCCTTAATGTTCACCAGAGGGGCACACTGCCACTGAGCCATGAGTCGAGCAACTATTGAAATTAATAATTTCAATAGAAAGTATGATTGTATTATTGAATAATCGTTGTTTCGAGGGGCCTGAATGGCCGAATGACTAGTGCTCTGGCTGGACTAGGGCACAGGTTTTCGGCTCGAGTCCCGGCGGTGCTATGGATTTTTGTAGTAGTTCGGAATCAATTTAAGCAGTAGGTCCCAGTCTAATATGACTGCAGAGCGTTGGGCGTCGGGCTGACAACACTACCCCGTAAAAAGTAAGCCAATCTGTCAAATTTCTACCTAATGGTGCACCATCCCAACAGAAGCTCCACCCCCTTCCCTCCTTCCATGAGACCACACGGGTTATAGATTTGGTCTAGATGTTGCAGTCGACCAAGTGGGATAAGAAACAACATGATTGTTTCGAATAATTAAAATTATTAATAAAGATCAATACTTTGCTTTTATGATAACCTTTTAATATAATTGTATGCAGCAAATTAATTCAAATACGTTAGTTTTTTTTTTTTTTTTTTAAGTTTTTCTTTTCCATTAAAACGAAATTTGTTTCATAATCCATTATTTAATGCAAGTATCTTTATTCAAGTTACCAATGCATTATTTTATTATATTTTACTGTTTTTAAACTCAGATATGTTATACTAATATTGATAACTCTTTAGACTACGCCATTTCACGAACAGTGAATCTCTCGTGACGTCCAAAGTCGATAAACCAATATTCACTCACAGAAATTTCTACTCAAAGCAGCAAGAACAATTAACTCACTCCAGAATATGCTCTGGAATGAACGTTAATGGGGTTTGTCTTTTCGAATGAAGAGCATTCGGGAATTTAGTATGGATTAAAAGTGTGGAAAATGTTTCGGAAGTTCCGCTGTAGAAGAAAGTAAAAAAGATAAGTAGGAAAGAAAAAAAGTTAAAATAAATGAAGATAAAAAGGAAATTACTGGCGCCATTCCCGAGATTTGATTCTAATTCCATGTGTTACAATAAAATCATTGTACAGGGATATAAAACATAAATTATAGTGACGTAAATCAATGGAAATTACTTTTACAACAGATAAACAGATAATAAACTTAATTCCATTTCTTATAATAAAGAAGATAATATGTTCTAAGATAAGAAAACTGAAAAGTTTATGTTTATAAATGATTTGTAAATTAAAATCTGTATAATTTTAAGTAAATTTAATAATAATGTCTGAAGTTTACAACACAAGATATTTAACTAAAAATATTTATACGAAAATAATGCTTAACTGTTTTATTTTTGGGATTTTTTTTAAATAGTTTAGTTAGTGTAGCGATTGATATATATATACATATTATTTCTGACGGCAAGTTTACGGAACAACAGGTATCAGTATCATAAAAAAAAAAATACAAAGAACAAGATAGAAGCCAATGACATCAGTTAATCCATCCAATAACGCTTCCATAATGAAACAGGAAGCAGTGCAGAATAGGAAGCAAGGTGAGACATATCTATTTCTTCCTAGTTATCACACTGAAGACAGAGAGGGTCAGGAGATATTCTCTTCTCTCTTGTTTTGGGAAAAGCCGCCTGCATCCCCACTGCAGAACTCCAAGAAACTCACACTCAGAGCCCAGACTGAAGGCCTTGTTTGTAGATCATTTTGCCATACTAGACATTGCCCGGAATGCACCACGAGGAATATTTTTTTTTGGTCCAAATTTAAAATTAGGTTAGCTAGTTTTAAAAAAAAACATAATATTTTCCATTACAATATTTTATTTTACTGCAAGAAAATGTAAAAGAATGTAATTAAGAAATTTAAAAAAGTCGCTCTACTATCTCTGTCTTCCTTAATTCACGATTCTGAGTTGAATTCTGATATTAGTTTGCGATACTTAACTTCACAGAAAGTTAATAAGTTTGTATTACAAGGTATCTTAAGAATCAATAGACACATTACAAATAAAGTAAAAAAAAAAATATAGATAAAAAAAAAACATTTATTAAAGTACGATATAAATGCACTTATAAAAAACAGTAAAAAGTACTTACAAAATTCCAAACGAGATTTCTTTGGTTACTCGTAATACATTCAAGAGATACTCAATTTCATGTTTTGCGTTGGCACATATTGATTTCATGCTGTATATTGGTAGAGATTAGTTAACAGGGAGCGGCTGCTTCAGTTCCTGCAAATTAGTTCAAGTAATTTGATTGATATAATCTTGCACGCAAAACCAGCATGAAAAAGTCACGTGAAATTATGGAATTCAAAATGGATATTTTCTTTTATAACTTTCTCATGGAATTCTAAATGGATATTTTCTTTTATAACTTTCTCATGGAATTCTAAATGGATATTTTCAGATATAACTTTCTCATGGAATTCTAAATGGATATTTTCTTTTATAACTTTCTCATGGAATTCAAAATGGATATTTTTTTTATAACTTTCTCATGGAATTCTAAATGGATATTTTCTTTTTCTTTCTCATGGAATTCTAAATGGATATTTTCTTTATCTTTCTCATGGAATTCTAAATGAATATTTTCAGATATAACTTTTCTGGAATTCTAAATGGATATCTTCAGATATAACTTTCTCATGGAATTCTAAATGGATATTTTCAGATATAACTTTCTCATGGAATTCTAAGTATATCTTCAGATTTCTCATGGAATTCTAAATGGATATCTTCAGATATAACTTTCTCATGGAATTCTAAATGGATATCTTCAGATATAACTTTCTCATGGAATTCTAAATGGATATCTTCAGATATAACTTTCTCATGGAATTCTAAATGGATATCTTCAGATATAACTTTCTCATGGAATTCTAAATGGATATTTTCAGATATAACTTTCTCATGGAATTCTAAATGGATATTTTCAGATATAACTTTCTCATGGAATTCTAAGTGGATATTTTCAGGTATAACTTTCTCATGGAATTCTAAGTGGATATTTTCAGATATAACTTTTCATGGAATTCTAAATGGATATTTTCAGATATAACTTTCTCATGGAATTTTAAATGGATATTTTCAGATATAACTTTCTCATGGAATTCTAAGTGGATACTTTCAGATATAACTTTCTCATGGAATTCTAAATGGACATCTTCAGATATAACTTTCTCATCGAATTCTAGTGGATATCTTCAGATATAACTTTCTCATGGAATTTTAAATGGATATTTTCAGATATAACTTTCTCGTGGAATTCTAAGTGGATATTTTCAGATATAACTTTCTCATGGAATTCTAAGTGGATATTTTCAGGTATAACTTTCTCATGGAATTCTAAGTGGATATTTTCAGATATAACTTTCTCATGGAATTCTAAATGGATATCTTCAGATATAACTTTTCTCATCGAATTCTAAGTGGATATCTTCAGATATAACTTTCTCATGGAATTTTAAATGGATATTTTCAGATATAACTTTCTCGTGGAATTCTAAGTGGATATTTTCAGATATAACTTTCTCATGGAATTCTAAGTGGATATCTTCAGATATAACTTCCTCAGCTGATTGATAGCATGAAATAAACTATAACTTGAAGTACATCTATAACGTACCTTATCTTATAACAAGAAACGAAGGGATCTCGTTTCGAAATTTATAAGTTTAATTACATTATAAATTCATAAAAGACTAGGAGAAAAATAAGACTAATTGTGTAGACTTTGTAAAATTCTACACATATTTGTACTGTGTCTAATAGTTATTGGCTACGCCTCATAAAGAAAACCTGGAAAAAATTCCAAACAGGCAATCCGATTAGAAAATCTACCTCATTCAACAAATTCTTCTTTTTCTTCAAAACAGTATTTATGGAGCAAGCCACCTGCAGGAATCGAACAAGTAATGTGTGCATTAATTGTGTGGACAACAACTGGGTCATGATGGAGACAATTATGTGTTATTGGATCTCAATAATAAAAAAATCGCAAATTTGTATTTAAATTCCTCTATATATAGCCAAGTTAAAATTAATTTATTAAAAAAATGTACTACATTGAGAATAATGAAATAATTAAAACTATTGCAATTAATTCGTTTGGGGGATGCAAGGTTAAAAGCGTGCAATATATGTTATCAAATTATCATCTACTTCACAATAAATGAACTTTTATCTTGAATAAATATTTCATAAAACTATAAGAACTGGGCAGATATTATAAAAAGACTGCTCCCATAGTAAAAACCAATACAAATATAAATCTTTAATTCCGTTTTCATCTAATAAATTCCATGCAGTTTGTTTGTTTTTAAATTTATATCAAAGAAATGAATAAAATACTTTAAATATTTATTGACATAAAATGTTCATTTGCAATTTTTTTATAAAAACTATTTAAATTAAATTAAAATTACTCCGCTATTACTAAAACCGTATATTTTCACTATCATTAAACACTTTTTTGTTATAAATTAATTAATAGAAAATATACCAAAATTACTAACAAATCTGCTTTTGTAATTATTCTCTAAAACTCCATTGTAAATATTTAATATTAAAATTATCAAGTAGTTGTTCTCACCTCAAAAGCTTTCACTGTACGGAGATTACAGTATTAAGGATATCGTGGTTATGGTGGCTACCATAGCTAATTTGGTTTTAATTGAAAATTAACTCTCCCTAGTGGAAAGAGTAATTTTATTACATTTTGGGTAGAATATAATTGTGGCATTAATATTTGGAATAACAATGTGGTTTTGAAAGTGTTTTAATGAAACCTTCAATTAAAAAGAATTGAAATTAATTTCAGTTTACATGTATGCCATTATTTTATATGTATTATTTTTCTAAATTCTAAAAAATTATAATGCATGCTTAAAAAAATTATATTATCACAAATGGCGTTTCTAGGAAAAAAAAACTCTTAGTTTGAAATATTTAATCTAAATAGGTTCTAACAATCCTATAATTCTAGCAAGTTATGATAAAACGTATTTCCTAACAAAAAAAAATTTTTTTAAATAAAAAAAACACCCTAAAATTATTAAAAACTAATCTTACTGAAAAAAATATTTTATAATTAAAGTGCATAAATTTTAACCACAAAAATACACTGTTTTAAAAAACGAAGAAACTCGATGGCGTTTGTGATATTCAACATCTTGCCTCGTGAATCGAACTACCTGGTGGGAGTTTTCTGGATTTTCTCCCATATGATACTCAAATGCTGGGTAGTTTCCCTAAAAGTCATTCAGAAGGCACTTTCCTTCTTCAACGACTCGGATCCAATTCAGACTGATACCAACAGGTACTCCATCACAACACACAACAACCCCCCTTCCCTTCACCTTCATCCATGAGCAGATGCAGATGTTCGTGCCACACTGCAGGACACTAAATATTAGACATAACAACATTGCCAAATCGTGGTAACAAGAGGTCTTGTTTGTAAAAAAAACACTGTTTGTAAGGAAATGATTATAGGTTCGATCCCCATCTGCGTAACCTTTCATTTATTACTATTTTTAAAATCTTAATTTATGTATATCTTAAGTTGGAAAATTCTTTGCTATCGTAGGTCTAATTATATAGTTGCTTTTCTGTGTTTCTTCACACATGTTACTCAGAAAACATTCTCCAACAGATATGCATTTCACCCTCCTTTTCTTTTTGAATAGAGCAAATTCTACATAGCGCAATCCTGTTTAACGCTGAATTTATTACAACTACAAGCGAATTACTTAGTCAATGTCCGGTATTGAAAAAATATCAGTCATTTAAAAATGAAAAAAACTGATAGGTGAACGATATAAAAATATATATATATATGTTATAAAACTATTTAAAATCAAACAAATTTTTATCAAGCACATTGAAACATTTTAAATTTCGAAGCATTATATTTACTTGAAGATCAGAACCGAATACAGAAAATATTTTGCAAAAGTAAAATTACAATCATAATAATTTTTAATTGAATATAGTAAACGCTCTTTAATTCACACTTTCAAGACCAAGGCCCTGCCAAATTATCGATTTTACCTGATTATCGTGAGTCAATATAGTTTAAAAATACCAAAGATACAGTATAATATAAATATTCTATAAAGTATTTGCAGAATATTTAGTAATCATTCTAGCATTCTATCCAGTTTTTATTCTAGTCATGGCATTCTAGCAATTTTTTATGCAAAAAGAGTAAAAAGCATTTTATGCACATCTAAACTTTTTGTGATGGAAAGCATTTGAAATTTTTAAAAAATTGAAAAATTTAATTTTTATAATAAAAATATAAAATATACGCATCATTGTGGGTTTTTAATACACAAATGGAATAGTTTATTATAGTTCAAAATAAACATATGTAATTGTATTTTTAATATTAAATATATAATATACGTTAATGAAAATATAAAATACAAACATCCAAAAAAAAAAACACGAGCGACAGTTATTTCTTTTGCTATCAAATTAATGAAAACAAACTTATTCATATCAATTAAATTATTTTTAAGATTATGTATATATTCATTATCTGTTTTTATCTTAATATAATTTTTGTCCAAAAATTAAATAAAAAATCAAATTCTACACCTGCTTTGTATATAAAATATATAATTGTTGGTTTTATAACTTAAATATAATAATAAATTTATGTATAGAAAATGAATAAAAACACATTTGAATGAAAATCGACAAAACCATCTTCAAAATATCATTTATAAAAAAAAAAAAAAAATCAAATTCTACGCCAATTTTATGCATCAACTATATAATTGTCCAGTATAGCTTAAATATAATAGTAGATTTGTGTATCGAAAATGAATAAATACACATTCGATTGAGAATTACTAACACCATCATCAAAATATCAAGCACATTATTCACCAAATACAAGATTGATTAATTGAACCGATTTAAATCCAAATATTAACCGGTTCCACCTCCCACACTTTTTCTTCTAGAAAGAACATTGATTTGTACGATGCTCCAGCGCTCTATATATGGATTATTCAACGAATAAGGCAACAACAACAAAAAAAAAAAAAAATCCTACCATCTCCTACTTTTCAGAGAGTATGATTCACACACTCAGATATTCGATCCAAATGTAGGGTAATAGAAGGTAATGGACAACGGGCTCCGATTACGAAGGAGAAAAAAAAATTATTCCTCCTTGTCAAAAGCTATCAGAAAAGGAAATTGAAAAAATAAATTACCCGGAGAACTGGCTCTTACGAACAAAACGATGGAGCCAATTTTATTGTTCTTGTTTTTATTTTTGTTGATAAAGCGCGAGCATTGGGAAAAAATTCGGCCAGAAACAAAAGGGTTGTCAGCTCTGCATTCTTTATTAGGCGGTATGTCGCAGATATTAGTCTGTGGCACAGCGCATGCGCATCTCGATATCAAAGAACGACAAAGACAAAAATACAAAAAAGGTACATTTTGAAAGGACATCAGCTTTTTCATTACCAAATATTCCAGACCATTTAGGTGTTTAGGGATTAAATCTTGCATAAATTTTAGGGCGCATCTATATGTAACCTCTTGATGCTATTGGACACAGGTGTTTGCACTTAGTTTTTTTTATAATTATAACTATCATAATTATTATCATTAATAAAAATAAAAGAACATTAATAAAAAAATTTGATATTAAGTTATTCACTACAGAATCTCTCAAAAATCATGTTTTGGCTGCACTAATGATGGCATTCACGATACAATAAGGAATGGCCGACTGGTGGCAAAGTGTGCCGCTGATGAGCATTAGGGCCAAACTTTAATCCGCTGATAGCTTAATTGTAGACACTGTTTCAAAAACGAGGGGACTCGTTAGCGTTTTTATGATCAGTATCTTGCCTCGTTAGTCGGACCATCTGGCTGGTGGGAGTTTTCCGATACGATTCGCAAATATGGAGTAGTCCCCTAATTCCAGGAGTAGTGTCATTTGAATGAAATTGTTGCAAATAATCATATATTTAAATAGTGAATGAAGAATTAAAAAGTTATCATAAAAACAAAATATTGATGTTTGCTAAGAGTTTTTATTAATTGAAACAATAATTATTCGAACAAAAAATCATACTTGATATTGATATTCAAATATAAATTATTAATTTCAGTACCTACCCACTTCGCGGCTCAGTGGTGAGCATTAAGGCGGAGGTTCAATAAGTTGGAGGCTTTGTCGCAGACACTACTGCATAAAATGAGGAGACTCTATGACTTTTGTAATTTCAGCAACTTATCTCGTGAGTCGGACTACATGGTGGGTATTTTCCGGGTTTTCTCCTATACGATACTCAAACGTAATTCCCCCTAAAAGTCCTCCCGGAAAACAGTGCCCTCTTCCTTCAGCAACTTCTACCTACTATTACAACAGAAACTGCCCCTTTCCTTCTATCCATGAGTAGACTACTCATGAGATGTCAATCGCCCTACAAAACACTGAGGATTAGATATAACATAACACAGTAAGGAATTTGAAAATAGTGTAAAGCAGTATTTCGACTGTCAGTTTTGTTGGAAATATTTAAACAAATAGTTAATATTTAATAAAAATAACATCAGATATATTAAATATATTTATCTTATTACTCTTAATATAATTAATGTCCCAAAATAACAATGAATAATTCATGCACGTGATTTATGAAATTGAAGCCCTGACGAGTGACTAGCTCGGTGCCGCAGGTTTCGGGCTCGAGTCCCGGCGATGCCATGAATGTGTTTCGGTATTCGTAATCCACTTTAAAAGCGTAGGTCCTAACTGATATGACTGTAGAGCGTTGGGCTGACAGTCCTACCCCTTTAAAATAAAACACTAGAAATCTGCCAGTAAGCAGAAGGCCTTGCCCATCAATGAATAGCCATCATCATCAGAAGGCCTTGGCCCCTGTTAAACCAATGAAGAGAAGAGAATGTATGAAACCATTTCACTTATAATTTATTATTAATTCTCAGATGCCATAAATGTGGACGTTATGGTTTGTGTGTGTGCGCGCGCATTTCTGTTGCATTGCCCCCAACTCATACCCTTTTATTTCTTTTATAATATCTCTTAATATAATCTTCTCACTATAAAGAAATCGTTACGCTAGAGACGTTGAATGCTAAAGAGTAGCAAAATGGATAATGTATCCATTCTAATTCAAAAATACAACTTTTTTATTAAAATGTAAATTACAATTTTTTTGTTATATTTATGAAACCATGACAATCTTTTTCCAATATTATATTAAAAAAAAAAAAAAATTTATATGAGAATTTGTTTTCGATTTACTTTAAGTACTCTAATAGTTTAAATGCTATCATTTAATGGGAAAAAAAAACATTCACAATAAAGTCAAAATTAGATTTCATAAAGATAACCATAGATTTGCTAAAAAAAAACAAATAAATAAAAATGGCGACTGTTTAATCCACTTTCAGTTTTCATGGGTATTCTTTTTTTTTTTTTTTTTTTTTGATGGAATAATCTTTTTTTTTAATAATACTTATATAAAAGTGAATATTTCATACAAGAATTTGTTTGGTTTACATACAAGTTTTTATACATACAAACATTTATTTGGTTAACTCTAGGGTAAAATCGCAGAATAGCGGCCGTTGAGATTTGGCGTGAAAACCTCTTTTCGCCAAGTAACGGGTCGCGATTATAAGTAAAGTGAATTGAATTGTAAACAGTACAAGAAACCCTGATTATAACATTTGACTACTAACCATTAATTATTATCACATTTGATTACACTAAAGTCGCCAAATCACAATGGGTCCAATTTCGCGATTTGGCCAAGAAATGCTAACAAATTATAAAATGTAAAAAAAAAATTCACCTACATCATCCATTGAACACAATACAAGAATCATGATAAAATCAAAATCACGGAATTTGGTGAACAAATTATGCTGAATATGAAAGAATAACATTAGTCTTCTTAAAAAAACATAGTAAAAAGATATAATAAAGATATCAAAGGTGCTCTTTATGTGTTATTATTTGTAAATCAAAATATTAATGGTGTTTTCCCCCTTATACATTTTCTATGGTTACAAAGGAACTTAATGAATGGTGAGCTTGGCTTCTTTTTGTTTTTCAAAAATCTACTCACGATTTTTTAGATCGCTTATCTACAACTGAGATTTTCGTGCTTTGATAACAAAATTACACGAACTGGATGCATAATAAATCGCTTTTAAGAGAATAAATGCAAACTAATAGAGTTTTAAATTTAGAAAGGAATTTTAAAAAGCAAGTTAATTTAAGTTTGTAAGTTCTATTTACTTATAGCTAGCTACGTAATGGAAACGTACCAGAGTTGGCACAAAGTCCATAAAAACTGCAAAAAATAAAAAAAAAAAAGAACAAATAAGAATACGTTTTCATTAAAAATATTTCTGTTAAGAGTAAAAAAAAAAAAAAAAAAAGTAATATAAAAAAAATTTTTAAGTCAATTCCTACTTTTTTTCATTATATTGCAGAAAGTTTACAAATTATTTACATTCATTTTTTTTAAGTTAGAAAAATTCTCTCTCATATTGCCACTTTTCATCTCTCTCACTAATTTATTCACATGTTTCATTTTCCATTTTGTTCCCTCCTTGACTCAGACTAGAATCCAGAATGAAAAAAGCGATACCTTTCCAGCGATCTACACGCTTCGCCACTGACGGTATTTATTCCTAAATTTATATCCTGCTAAATATCTTACATAAGAAAAAAATTTTCTCCCATATAAAACAAAAATTAATTAATTAAATTTAATTACTGAATTAATATTTGAAAAATCTGTATTAACATCAGTGTCATCTGCTACAAGTTCAAAAAAAAATGTATTTGAACTGAGTGGATGAATAAAAAGCATTTTATTAACGATCGAAAATTTGAACAAGATATATAAATATATATAGGGAGAGTGTGAACTAATAGTAGGAATTGAAAAAAAAAGGATTGTAGTTCAAAAGTTACCGGTGGGGAGCTATAAAGCATCGATCCTCCGGAAGTTCAACCAGATATTTAGTAGAAATAAGTAAACATCCGAACGACTCGTGGCTCAGGGCAATGCGAGCCTCTCATGAGCATTGGGGTGGGGGCTCAATCAGCTGGAAGCTTTGTTGTAGATACTGTTTCAAAAAACGAGGAGATTCAATGGCGTCTGTGATGTTCAGCATCTTGCCTCGTGAGTCGGAACTACCTGGTAGGAGTTATCCGGGCTTTATCCAAACGTTATGCAAATACGGGTAGTTCCCCTTAAACGTCCTCCTGGAAGACGCTGCCCTCCTTCTTCAGCGACATGGATTAAGGATAATATTATATATAAAGGATTCTATAAATAAATTATTTTTTTTATTTAAGGAGATCCAGAAAAAATCTTCTTGTCTAGTTTTGTTATTTTTTGTGTGCAAATTTATTATGATTTGATTAGATAAATAAAATTAAACTGTAGATTTAAAAATTGCGAAACAGAAATAAAATAAGAAAAAAAAAATTAAAGCTGAAATTTATAATAGATTTGTTGTAAACACAGTTACAAAAATGAGGAGAATCGATGGCGTTTGGGATGTTCAGCATCTTGTCTCGTGAGTCGAACTACCTGGTGGGAGTTTTCCGAGCTTTCTCCCGTACGATACGCAAATGCGGGGTAGATCCCTCTAAAATTCCTCCCGGAAGGCGATACCCTCCTTCTTCAACGACTTGGAGTCAAATAAGACTTCTACGGTGCTCCATCACAACAAAAGCTGCCGCCCCCACCTTCTTGTACTTGATCTGTCACTAGCGGCGCACGTTACCCCTGAGCCACTAGTCGGGCCTGCAATATATTTACATAATATTATATAGGAGAAGTAAAAATATGCAGAAGTTTAAAGCAAAGTAATTTTTTCGTCAGCTTAATGTCTTGGCCTTTTTTTTATTCAGATAATTTTTTCTTATTACTATATTCATAACATTTTGGTAATTTTCAATCATTTAAACTTCCCATCTACCTTGGTATCTCTTGTAATTATTCTTCTGAAATTTTTACGTATTCTACACTCCCGAGATTTTGATGGAAGCGATCAATATGGAATTTTCAAGAAATGAACTTTTAAATGCATCTTTTTTCTTTAATATTTATTTTCATTATACAAACTAGTTGCATAAATTATTCATCTTGATTACATCATCTGGATCTTGATAGTTTTCCAAAATCTCAAATACCCACCTTATAAGTAACTGGGTGTTGTTTTAAATATTTAAATTAGAATTTCCACGTCAACTCATTTAAATATCGAAAAACTTTTCTTTCAGTTTTTCATTTGAAAGAACTAGCAATTTATCACGATTTTTTTTAAACAATCATTACTTTTTTTTCCCAGAGTTTTAAATTATCTTTTCCAAGGATAATCTGAATTTCGCTTTTATTTTCTTATTTATATTTAATTGTTGAGTGCATAAGCACCATTTGTTAATTTTTGAGTTCTCTGTTTCTTTATTGCACAGTTATTAAAATTATTTAAACTAAACATTTTTGATGAATAAGGAGATTTTTCTTTTTTATGATTTCTTAAATTGAAAAATGATTTTAAAAATATTCTGCATAAAACTAATACTAATTTTAAAATTTAAATTTCCCATGTAGCAAATTGCTTATAAACTACAATTCAAATTTTACTGAAAATATTTTTATTTATAATTAATTACATTTAAAACTACTTTGTAAATAATCTATTTGTTGAATTTCATAAAGTATCATATTCATATACTTAAACAGCAAAATTATTTGGCGATTAAGTATACATCTATAAGTTATTATCCTACTTAAGAAATGGAATTCTCTATAGCTTTTGTCTCACTTACGATAAGGATTGATTTATAGGTTTTTGTCTTATTTAATGTATGAAATCCTTTATAGATTTTTTTTTTTTTTTTTGTTTAACATATGTAGTGTTCATGTATATGTAGGTTGTCTTACATAGCATATGGAATCTATGGGTTGCCTTATATAAGATATGGAAACATCTACAGATTTCTGTCTTAAGTAAGACAGTAATATCATCATTTATAGATTTCATTCTAAGTTAAAAATGGAATCATTTGTAGGTTTCTGTATTACTTAGCATATGGAATCATCCATAGATTTTTGTCTTATTTAACATGTGGAATCATCTATAAGTTTCTGTTTTACTTAACATTGGAATCATCTCTAGGTTTCTGTCATATCTTAATGCTTATATGGAATCATCTAGAAATTTCCGCCTTACTTATATGGAATCATCTAGAAATTTCCGCCTTACTTATATGGAAATCATCATATATGGTTTCTGTATTGGAATCATCATATAAGATATGGAATCATCATATAGGTTTCTGTCTTACTTAACATAAGTAAGACAGAAATTTATACATGATTCCTTAAGTATTGATTTTTTTATTCTATTTCGTAATTTCAAGCAAAACCCTTTTACTATTTTGCTATCATCTCAATCTGACATAAGATGTGAATCTCAATTTCTTTGAGGATGAATGTTTGAAATGGAGAAAATTTAACTTTCTGTTTGATTATGTTTCATTCATTTTTTAAACTACGACAGTTTAACGAAGCAGAAGAAAGTAATGCGAACATTAGGTATAAAAATAAAATAATAATAATGTCTCTCGATATGGCCATAGAGCAATAAAGCTGAATTTCAAATGAGTTTTCACTCATTCTAGATACACAGATTTTTTTTATATTTTTTACAATGTAGAAAAAAATCGTATACAAGTTTTTGCTGCAGCATTTTGGAGATAATAAATTTCATTTTTAGTACAGTTTAATATTTTATAAACAGTGTCGTAAAAAATATAGCGAGTGCTGAACTACGATACGTCCTTTTGTTTTCATCGTAGAAGAGTTTTGAAATTTGTAGAATTGAATTTTTTCTTTTCTTAAATCATAAAATTAAAATAAAATAATCTTAGTCAGAATGATTTCTGAAACAATTTTTAGAATAATTCCTGAACAGATTAAATGAGAAACCTTTGAAAGTTCCTTTATAACTTATAAAAATCGAATGAACGTTTTTGATTTTTCGTCAAACCTTTCAATAAATTTTACAAAATAAAAATATAGCTTAGGACATCATTGGACTTTTCTAGTATCAATCAGAGTTTTTAAAGCAATGCTATCAACAACTTATACAGCCTTACTGTAGGTTACTGTCTTACTTAACATATGGAATCGTGTACAGATAGATTTCTGTCTCACTTAACACATGGAATCACATATAGGTTTCTGTCTTAATTAACATATGAAATCATCTATGTGTTTTTGTCTTACTTAACATATGGAATCATGTATACATTTTTACCTTACTTATCGTAGAATCATCTGCAGGTTTCTGTCTTATTTAACACATGGAATCATTAATAAGTTTGTCTTATTTAACATATAGATTTAGAATCATGCATAGATTTCTGTATTATTTATGGAATCATCTGTAGGTTTTGTCTTTCCTTATCATATGGAAACATGTATAGATTTCGGTCTTAGTTAATATACGCCTTAAAAAAATCCTGATTTTATTCATGATGCTCGCTAAACGACTATTTTTATAAATTATAAAATTTCTAAAATATTTATTAAGCCAAAATGAATAGCAATGATTTTTCTATAATTTTTGTAAACCAGTGTAATTTAGTAAGTAGGAAACAAAAATTATTTTGAGGATCATTTTTTTCTTTTTTTCCTACCTTTATTTTAGGGCTGCTAAATAATCTCCAAGAAAATAAAATGATGATATAACAATATCTCTTTTTCGTAAAATCTTTAGTTGAAAATAAATTGCAGATTAAAACAGAATATTGAAAACCGAAGACATTTAATTTTTATCGAATCGCTATCAAAATATTGTGTTCTTTCAAATCCGATGTACTGTTAATGGAAAACCACGATAATGGAGTTTTTGTGATGCAAAAGTATTACTTTAAATACGTCACATAAATTTGTTTTCAAAGAATGGCTTTCATAATACCGTTTCAAAATACTTTCAACATGCTTTTAACTGAAAACAATCAAAAATCCAAACTTCACAAACAAATATAATCGAAATATTTAAGCTCACTATTACATTTTTTGTCGGATCTATTGAAGAAAGTGATGCTAATGCATTTTGTTTTCGATTATGTTCTTAATTTTCATAACATTTTTGTTTATTTTTAAAGCCGCTACCGCGCATTAATCATTTATGCCGAACGATTCATCTTATCACAATCGAATTCTAAGAACAAAAGATGCCATACAAATCGAGCACTGCTTGATTATTTTGTTATCCACAGTCCTGGTGTGGTAAACCACCCAGAATTTTGCAATTAGTGATGAAAGATATGACCTACTTTTATCTCAAGGATAAGATAAGCGAGTACTACAAGCTATCACAATTAGAAAAAAATGGCGGAAAAGAAAGAACGAACACCGCTTTTCTAATGAGCTTAATTCTAAAAGATCGTTTTACACATAAATTATTCAATATATTTAGAAATGGATTCTTGTGATATCTAATGTAAGTGGCATCAAAGCCATAAAAATATCATCGAATTCCCATTTGCACTTCATAAATAATGAAAGAATTTTTTTATCTCATGCATATCGAATTTTTATGGGTTAATAAAAGTGCTTCATAATAGAAACAACTCCTAAAGCACTTGGAAGAAACACTTTGAAAACATAAAAGAAATTTGAATAAAAAGTGTAAAAGGCAGATGTGAGATTCAAATTTGTTTGGTTAAAATAAATTTTATATTATAGGAAAAATACGTATTTCAAAATAGAAATATTTATAAATTAAATTTTTTGCCTGGAAATTTAAATGCACCAATCCGCTTCCTTTACATAACAATTTTTTTCTCCAAAATTAAAAAAATTAAAATTATAACACACATTTATTCTTCTTTCTTTTATAATGTTAATGGCTTTCTGTATATTGATATATCTTTATTAAATAATATATTATTGGGTTGTAAAAAATTTAAAATATTAATAATACTTATTGAATTTCATTATAATTATTTATTATTATTAAATTCCAAGGCACATTTAAAACACATTTACATTTGGGCACATTTTTAACTAATAATGCATATAATACTTGTAAATATATATATATATATATATATATATATATATATCATATTATTTTAATATATATAATAATTATTATATAAGTATTACTATGTGTAATAATATACAAAAATACTATAACTGACATTGTTGCAACAACGCCATGGTGGGCTGTATTTTGTTTCGGATTATGCTTTTACTTTTCATAACATTTTTGTTTATTTTTTTTAAAGCCGCTACCGCGCATTAATCATTTATGCCGAACGATTCATCTTATCACAATCGAATTCTAAGAACAAAAGATGCCATACAAATCGAGCACTGCTCGATTATTTTGCTATCCACAGTCTGGTGTGGTAAAACACCCAGAATTTTGCAATTAGCG
This sequence comes from Caerostris extrusa, assembly GCA_021605095.1. Taxonomy (NCBI): domain Eukaryota; kingdom Metazoa; phylum Arthropoda; class Arachnida; order Araneae; family Araneidae; genus Caerostris; species Caerostris extrusa. The sequence goes on from BPLR01018735.1 coordinate 20,612, forward strand.
ATGAAAGATATTACCTACTTTTTATCTCAAGGATAAGATATATGCGAGTACTACGAGCGATACAATTAGAAAAAAATGGCGGAAAAGAAAAAGAATGAACAGCGCTTTTCTAATGAGCTTAATTCCAAAAGATCGTTTTACGTATAAATTATTCAATATTTATAAATGGATTCTTGTGATATCAAATGGAGGTGGCATTCAAGCAATAAAAATATCATCGAATTCCCATTTGCACTTCATAAATAATGAAAGAAGTTTTTTTTTTTTATCATATGCATGTCGAATTTCTATGGGTTAATAAAATGCACCTTAAGCACTTGGAATCAAACTTTGAATACATAGAAGAAATTCTATGCATCAATATTTCGTTATTGAAATATAAACTCATGTTTGTGAAAATTGCAACACCATGAAGGACTTACGCGAGTGAACTGAAATTTTCAGGAAATGCAAATTAGCACATGATATCCAAATGATTAGAATTTCAAATCCGTAGCGCATGCGTATGCTGAGGAGCGCCCTCTGAACGGATGGATCCGAATAAATAGACGGCTGTAGCGAGGCGTGTATGGTTATCGGTGGTTATCTGCTAGAAGTAAACGTTAGCTCATTCGTTACTTATGCCTCTTCGACGAAAGAGAGCGAAATTTTAACAACTTACAGAGTTTGAACGGGGAGAATCATCGGCCTTCGTGAAGCTGGATTGTCTTATCGTGCAGTAGCCGCTCGTGTGCAGCGTAACAGCAGCACAGTGATGCGTCTTTGGAAGCAGTGGACGGACGAGTGTCGGACAACTCGGAAATCCGGAGAGTGGACACCGAAATGTGACATCAGCTCGCAATGATAGACACCTGGTCCGCATGGAGCTGACGGACCGTACAGCTTCCTCTAGACAATTGGCAGCACAGTGGTCAATAGCTACAGGTGTTTCATTGTGTGCTTCATCAATTCGTAGATGTCTGCTGCAGCGTGGACTACGCGCAAGGACTCCTTATACAGAATCCCTCTCACGCTAAACCATCGCCGCCTGCGGCTACAATGGGCCGCTCAGCATAGGGACTGGTGTGCTGATTGGCAGCATGTCGTGCTTACTGACGAATCCCGCTTTAATTTGTGGTACCATGATGGCCGCATTCGTGTCAGACGCTATGCCGGTGAACGCCACCTTCCGGAGTGCATTATCGAACGCCACAGTGGACGACACCCGGAGTTATGGTCTGGGGTGCTATAGCATAACATGGACGATCTCAATTGCTAAGAATTGTGGGCAATCTGAACAGCAACCGGTACATCAGTGAAGTTCTACAGCCCCAAGCTGTTCCCTTCCTTCAAAGCTTGCCAGGCGCTGTATTTCAACAGGACAATGCCCGCCCTCATATCGCTAGGACTGTTCAATCCTTCTTTGCAACGCGGCAGGTATAGCTTCTTCCTTGGCCTGCGTATTCCCCGCATATGTCGCCGATTGAACATGTGGGATTTCGTTGGTCGGCGTCTCGCTCGTGATCCTCGTCCTGTTGCTTCTGCAGACGAACTTTGGATGCGCATACAAACAATATGGAATGCTCTTCCTCAGGCAGACATTCAAAATTTGTTTGACTCCATGCCACGTCGTGTAGCAGCACTTATTGCGGCGCGTAGTGGCTACACAAAATACTGATTCCGATCTCTTGTTATTGTTTGTTTGCTTGCTTTGAACATTTAATCATTTATTTGTACCACTACCACTCAACTGTGTAATAAATTTCATTCAATTATGACGATTCCTTCATGGTGTTGCAATTTTCACAAACATGAGTTTATATATTGGGTTATAAAAAATGTAATATTTATTGAATTTTAAAATAATTATTTTTATTATTAAATTCTAAGACACATTTAAAACGTATTTTTTGCGCACATTTTAACACTTATAAAATATTATATAATAACCAGGGCCGGATTTTCCTGCAGGCTAACTCAGGCTTCAGCCTAGGGCCTCAAGATTAAAAGGGCATACATTCAAATTGTTAGCAAAATTAGAATTACACTATTCTAAAAAGAATAAACAATAAAACACAATAAAAAAATAAGGAGAAATTATACACATATGACTAATAAACGAACATAATAAATAATTTACAAACTTAAAAATGGGAGGTGAAAGGGCCTCATAAATGGAATAGCCTAGGACCTCTTTTCTCATCTAAATCCGGCCCTGATAATAATACTTATTATTATATAATATTTTACTAATAATACATATAATACTATATATATATATATTACATCGTATGATTATTCTAATATATATAATAATTATTGCAAGTATTACTAAATGTAATAATACATAAAAACATTATTATCATCAACATTGTTGCAACAACCCCATGGTAGGCTGCATTTTGTTTTGGATTATGTTCTTACTTTTCATAACATTTTTTGTTTATTTTTTTTAAAGATTCTATCGCGCATTAATCAATCATGCCAAACGTTCTATCTTTCCACAATCAAATTCTAAGAACAAAAGATGCCATACAAATCGAGCACTGCTTGATTATTTCGCTACCCACTCTCCTGGTGTGGTAAACCACCCAGAATTTTCAATTAGCGTTGAAATATATGACCTACTTTTATCTCAAGGATAAGATGTGCGAGTACTACAAGCGATCACAATTAGAGAAAAAAATGGCGGAAAAGAAAGAACGAACACCGCTTTTCTAATGAGCTTAATTCCGAAAGATCGTTTTACACATAAATTATTCAATATATTTAGAAATGGATTCTTGTGATATCAAATGGAGGTGGCATCAAAGCCATAAAAATATCATCATCGAATTCCCATTTGCACTTCATAAATAATGAAAGAAGTTTTTTTTTATCACAAGCATGTCGAATTTTTATGGGTTAATAAAAGTGCTTCATAATAGAAACAGTTCCTAAAGCACTTGGAAGAAACACTTTGAACACATAGAAAAATTTGAATTGAAAGTGTAAATGACAGATGTGAGGTTGGAATATAGATAAAATAAATCTTATATTATAGGAGAATTACGTATCTCAAAATAGATAAAGTTGTAAATTAAATTTTACCTGAAAATTTAAATGCCGAGGTCTACCAATCCTCGGCCTATTTAAATTCAATTTTTCTCCGAAATTTCAAAAAATTAAAGTCTATTATCATGTTAATGACATTCTATACATTAATATTTGTTTATTAAATAACATATTATTTAATAAAACTTTAATGAGGTTTAAATTTTTTATATTATAAAAAATTTAAAATAATAATAATACTTATCGAATTTTTATATAATACTTATTATTATATATTTTTATTAAATTCTTGAGCACAATTTACGTATTTACATTTGTGTACATATTTATAAAATATTATATAACAATACTTATTATATAATATTTTACTAATAATATATATACTTACTATTATATGAAATATAATGCTTTTCGAGACCGATGTTTTCTTTTTACAGGTAGGGTTGTCAGCCCTACTCCCAACGCTTTACAGTCATATGAGATCGCAACCTACAGTTTAAAGTGGATTCCAAACCACTACGAATAATCATGGCACCGCCGAGTCCGAAGTCGAAACCTGTGGCACTGAGCAGAGCGTTAGTCACTTCGCCACCAGGGAGCACTGCATAGCAAGAATGGAAAGGCTTCATATTGAAGAAAACCACTCGAATGACCAAAGCTCTCTTACAAATAGTTTTGCTTGAGAAAGAAAAATTGAAGTAAAAAGCTATTTCGTATTAAAAATAGGCACCACAAAATTAATTTAACAGAAATTAATTACTTTCACTTACGCTTCAAATAATTTCCAAGAACAAAAAAAGTGAATAGTACTTTTAATACTTTCTTCTTGATATTTTAATAGTGTTTAACAAGAATTAAGTTCGGTACTTAATTAAAGCACATTTTTAGTTTTCTCTCCGTGCAAGCACAGCTCAAATTAATCGGCCAATTTTTTTTATTCGAGTAATGTAATCTAATCTTAGTCGCTATAAAAAATTCGATAAACAATTTGTAAGGCGAAGACTCAGTACTCGTTAATAAATTATGACCGTAAAAAAAAAAAAAATCTGATGATGTGGATATTTTAAAAGAAAAACTGAAATTATAACAAATAAAATTTGAACCCGAAACTTAAGTTTGACGATTGCAATAAAAATTAACTTTAATATGCTTAATTAATTGCATTTATTAATAAATTAACTATATTAAATTTTATTAAGATTAAACTCATCATCATCATTGGAGCAACAACCCTACTGTGAGCCACGGCCGTCTGCCTACTGGAAGGACGAATGTTTTTCTTTTTACGAGGTAGGGTTGTCAGCCTTAAGCTTAATAGTCACATTTGACCGGGACCCCACGGTTTAAAGTGGATTCCGAACTACTACAAACATCCATCGCACAGCTGGGACTCACACCCGAAACCTGTGGCACCGAGCGCCAGAGCGCTAGTTACTAGGCCATCAGGCCCCTAAGATTAAAAATACTTTTTCTAAATTATTGACTTAATTTCTTTTTCTATAAAACAAATTACATCTGACTCGTAGCTCAACAGTAAAGTTGCCGGCCTGCAAGAAGATGGTTGGGTTTATCGCCCTACAGTCATATTTTTCCCAATTTAGGCTAATTAGACTGGAACCTACCAGTTTTAATGTAGACTCAAACCACTAACAAGTATCCATACTAATGATAGGATTCGAAACTAGTACTTGAAACCAGTGGTACTACTAGCCAGAGCTCTATCAATTGGCTAACACGCCTTCTGCACGAAGATGAAAGTCAATGCTACACCTTTTAAGTGTAAAGAAACCAATTCCTCCTTCTCCTCAGCGTCATCATCAGTGGCGCAACAGCTCCCAAGGGTGGGCCAAGACCGCTTGCCTGCTGGCAAATTTCTAGACAGTAAATGTTTTTTTTTTTTTATGGGGGTAGTATTGTCAGCCCCTACGCCCAGCGCTTTACAGTTCTGTTAGATAGGGACCTCGGTTTAAAGTGGATTCCGAATCACTACAAACATCCATGGCACCACCGGGACTCCGAACCCGAAATCTTTGGGCAAGTGCCTTAGAGCTAGTCACTCGGCCATCAGGCCAATGAAACTAAAGACACCAATAATTAATATAAAAAATTCATTCTAAAAATATTTAATTACTTCTTTAGTGCATTACTCTCTTATTCATTTAGAAAATGATAATAAAGATTAAAATAACGCATGATTACCATTTCCTTTCATTTAATTCTCCCATTAAGTAACATGACATGCTTCAGAAATTAATTATTTTCAAAAACAAAATAATCTCTTGTTATCGTTAATCTTGCTATGGAAATTATAGCGTATAATGATACTAAATCCCCCAATGATTTGCTGATGATTTAAATTAACGCTTGCATAATAATTTACAAAATTCGAATATTTTTACATCTATTCTCTGGCGACTGGGAAACTGATTAATGAATCGTTTGTTACCTCGTTTGCCAAATTGAAAATTTTACCACCCTTTGACGGATGACCTTCAGGCACACGGCCTCACAACACAAACAAGCACGACTTTTTCCTACTAAGTTCGTACGCACTCGCTAAATAGAGATTTGTCACAAATAATATATGATTTTTCACACTGAGTTGTTGGGCGTGCCATCCAAAAGAGACTTGAGGCTATGTTTTAGAAGAGCGTGAAAATATTAATAATTTGCGAGCAGAATATCAATTAGCGGTTCGCCAGTTGTAAACAGAGACAATGGATTACGAATGCATTTGTTGTGATCGTTTTCAAGGTCATTCTGAGCGGAAAGGTCGATTTTCGTTATTATGAGGTCAGTTGCTTCATCGTGCATATTTTTTGGCCATGTTTCTTTTTTTTAGTTGTCATTTGTTTTTAAAATGAAGAAATAAAAAACAAATATGAAGTTTTAAAAAAATATGCATAAATTTTTATGTGTTCCTCTAATAAGTAAATAACTTTGTTGTTTTTTATTTTAAAGATATTGAATACTTAATTTTATAATTTTAAAAGAACAATTGCATTTTAAATTTTTAAAACAGATCTTGAATTTGTTTTCTATTTTTAAAAAAAAACAATTTTAAACTTTTCATTAACATTGCAATTGATTTTATACTATGTATTATAAAAATTATGAATGATAAAAATACATCCGAAATATAGATTATACGAAAAAATAAAATCTGAAATAATATGAATTAAAGTTACATCTGAAATAATTAATAATTCATTATTATAGAAATAATAAAAATTGAAACCTTTCAATCTCTTATTTAAAATTTACAAAAATTATGAAATTCCCCAAAAGTTACATAATATTCCACAAAAATTATGAAATTACAGAAATAATTCTCATGGGTAAAATAACAAAATTTGAAATAATGTAAAATAAAATTTCACAATCCTCCTATCTCTTATTAGAAAAATATAAAACTAAAAAAAATAATATAAAATTTCACAATCCTCCAATCTCATATTTTAAAAAATCTACAAAAAATGATAAAATTACACCCGAAATGTAGATTCTCATGGGAAAAATGACAAAATCTGAAATAATATAAAATTAAAATTTGAATATGAAATAATTAATAATTTATTATAGAAATAATATAAAACTAAAATGTGAAATATAAAAATTCCACAATCCTCCAAATCTCTGAATATAAAATTCTACAAACAAAAAAAACAGATAACATAAAATCAATAACTATTTTTAAAACATATCCATTCAGCGAAAACTAAGAAATCATAAAATAGCATACTTTAAATAAAAAGAAAAAAAATTTCTAAAAACTACGCTTTATTTATTTTTTTATTTGAAGGGGCATTTTATGTTTCTATAAAAAAAAAAAATTCGCATACCAAGTTATAACAACATATTTTTTTTCCTTGTTCGAATTAAAGAAAGCAAATATTCGAATTATATAAAAAATATTATATTATTTAATATAATGATAGGTATTAAATTTTAGAAAATAAATATATGCTTAAACTTAAATTTCACAAATACTTTTATAAATATACATATATTAAATTTGATACAATATATAGATCATATATATATGATTAAATTTAAATTTTACAAATGCTTTATAAATTTCAATTATTACAAGATAAATTAATTTTTATCACAAACATTTAATATTTAGTTTCAATACTGCATATTTTAACATTTTTTTTTAAAATAAATACAAAATATAGATTAAGTATGCTATTTAAATATCATAATATTTATAACGTTAAATTGTATCAGTACCATTAACAATTTATGAATTTTTAACACATTAAAAATCTCGAAACAAAAAGGAAAAATTTAAGCAACATTATTTTATTTAAAAAATATATTTTATTAATATAAAATTCCAAAAAAATATTGTAAATAATAAATTTGTTCCATTTACAGAAAAGGTGTGAAAAATCTGGTAGCATTAAATTAGAAGGAAAAAAAATTATAATTTAAGCCTCAAGTTTCATTTCTGTGTTTGGGGCCATGTGGCCTCTACGGGTTGACTAACCTTTTGATTTAGATCCAAGGTCAATTAACAAGGTCAACAAATGACCTTGGAATCTGAATAAGAAGTTCCTCGTAGTCTTTTGCAATGCAGTTGCTTTATAATTTGTAGTGTAAAGCGAAACCAAAGAAACATAATCATACCAACTATGTATACCAACATTTTAACTATATGTATAAATATGACTTTACCCTGGTATGAAGTCCATGATGTTGAAATAATAAATAAAAATATGAAACGGAACAGGGTTTCGAAAAAATGAAAAATGGAAAAATTGCTTGATGAAGAAAAACTCATAATTTTATACAGTTTAATGAAATTCAGGAAAGCATTTAGATTAATGGAAAAACGGCATTCGTAATGAAGAACACTGGAGACTGGAGTTAAAAAAAAGCTGTGACTATAACATTTTTTGCAGTTGATTTTAATATTTCGATGGTTTGGTTTGTCGCTCTACGATCATTTATTTGCACACTTTTAGGCTAATTAGACCGGGACCTACTGTTTTTGGGTTTTTACTACACCACACCACAGTGCCTAGATCTGAGTTGCTTTACAATTTGGGAATGATACCAGGAGCTCAGTGACGCTTTCGAATAATATGATACCGGGACCTACGGCAAGTGGATTCCGAACCACTACAAATATCTTCGCCACCGCCAGGATTCGAAACTGAAGTCTGTGGCACCAAAAGCCAGAGTGCTAGCCAACTGGCCATAAGTCCGCTTTTCAATATTTCGATGGTTATTGACCTGTACTGATATTAATCTTGTAATATCATGACTAATTCTGTATCATTGACTTATTTTTGTTATTGAGCTTTAGTATATTCCTGTGGCTAATGAAACTGGTTAATATTCTTGTAATGTAATGACTAATATTTTCATAATGACTTAGAAACCCAATCCAATATTAGCCCAATCGTTATTGCTATATTTTCAGTCAGTAGATCTTAGAATATTTGGCATTATGAACATTCATATAACCATGGTCTCTCATTATATATTTCAGTCTAGTGAAAAGAGTACGATTTAAATATGATCAATTGAAATTCATGAGCGATTTCAATTTATATTTTAATTCATATTTTTATTTTTGATATGAGTCATTTTATTTATACATTAAAATAAAAAATATTTTCATCAGTCAGAACCAACTAAGAAATTATAACACTATAAAAATTTATATTTAAATTAATGTCAAATTAAAATCATCACTAACTTCATTTTTTAAATTAGACCATTTAAAAAAAACTGCCTATGGGTGGATTTCTGAATCATATTAATTTATAAATATTTTTTATTTTCAATATATTATTGCTTAGTTAACGTCAGTGTATATTGAAAAACATACCCAAATTTGCTTTAAAATTATACTATTATTTGCTTTTAAAATATTCTATTAATCTATAACTTCTCAAAAGTGATACAAAAAAACACACCCAATTTTAGATAAAATTTATCAACCAAGTTTAACAATATATTTAAGTTACGTGCAATTTATTTGATTTCAAAAATTTTGGAATTAAAGTGTGGTTTATGATGGTAAAATGAAACTAGAATCTCTGTAAGTTATTAGATCATTATTTAAAAAAATCATCCTATTGTTGTTGTCGTATTCTCTGAATAGTACAAGAAAATCAAATATCGTGGTGCTCCCGAATAATATTGGTTATATTGATTGCCAGCTCGGAGTATAAATCTTCTGCCGAGGGAGGGTCCAGACAATGCATGGGAATTGCAACCGCTGGGCAATCAAAGACATGATGGGATTTCGTTTGGTTTGTCGCTGTACGGTCATTTTGTGCACATTTTTAGGTTAATTAGACCATGACCTACTATGTAACTTGGATTCCGAAGCACTAACATCCATGCCACCTCCAGGATTCGAACCTGAAGCCTGTGGTACCAATAACCAGAGCACTAGCCATTTGGCCATCAGGCAGCAACATGATGTGGAGTAAACTCTACATCAGGGCAGTTGCCACATTTTTTGGTATTTGTTAACGCTAAACCTATTTTCACATAGATTTTATACATGTAAGCTCTGATTCTGACATGACTCTGACTCATGAATTTGACTCTATAACAGTCAAATTCATGAAATTCAATTTTACAATAAAACGATATAACAAATCTTTTAAACTCAACTTGGAATACGACTGAATCTAGATTCCTCAAATGATCCCACCAACATCAAGATGACAAAAAAGAAAAGATCAATAATTCTTTCGCCTGGTAATCCAAAATCCATTTCGTTGTCTGATGTACTTTTATTTTTCAACTTTTCAAATGTTAAAGCTGTTGGAATTTCATAACTTCCCATGACTAATTACTGTATTTACCTTTTTCTTTTCACTATGAGAATCCTTACCATCTGCTTAGGTTCACGGAAATTAATTAGACGCTTTCATAACAAAATATCTTTTCGAAGGTTCGGACAATATGTTTGAGAAGAATTAACAATGAAAAATCGATTCCTCTTTATTCGTTCCAGTAAGCATATATCTCAAAAATATGAATGGCTTAGTAGTAATTCGGATGCAACACAAATTCCTAATTATATTCAATCTCCGATTTCAACGTTATTAACAAAGAAAGTACGTTCTTTAAGAGGCATTTTTAATTGGAAATTTCTTTTTTAATTAAAATTAGCAACAACGAATAATTTCTGCAGAAATTCTATAGATGTTCTAACAATTTAAGAATAAATTATTTAATAAAGTAAATAGTAATAATACAACTACATAAAACAATCTAAGATTTAAGTAGTAGTAGTAGTAGTAATTGATCTGCAAAACAAGTTAAAATTTTATTCAATCGCCGATTTCAACATGTACCTCCCGAAAGTATAACTAAGCCGAATGTACTTTCTTTATTAATAAAGAAAGTACATTCTTTAAGGGCCATTTTTTTTTTTATGGAGTTTTACTGGAAGTTTCTTTTAAATTAAAATTAGCAAAAAAGAATAATTTTTGTAGAAAATCTATAAATGTCCAAACAATTTAAGGATAAATTATTAATTTAATAAAGTAAATAATTATAATGATGTTACATAAAAAATCTATTTCAATTAATAATCCTTTTCATTAAAAATGACAAGAGAAAATAAATTTATTATAATTGATTAACAACGTACCATCATTATCTTTCAGATACTGTAATTTTGACTGTAATCAATCTCTTTTTTACTTTTTCTTCCTAAAAGATCTCTTTTTATTTTCAATATTGTAAAGTTTTAAGAAAAACTATTGTAGAATAATAATAGACGAATTACTAACCTAAAATGAAAAGAAAATGGAATGTTTACTAAACGTGGTAAAAAACAATAACCAAACGATGTTTTAAAAAAAATAAATGTTGCCATCCGTAAAATTACAAACGATTCTGTTTCACAATAAATAAATAAATAGATAAATTATTATAAATGCAATAATAAATATACGGAATAAATAAGGCAAATTATTCTAAGAATTATTATTAATTATTATTATAAATTATTATAAATGCAATATTATTAATTGTTATTCGGAATATTATAAAAGGCAAATTATTCTAAGAATTATTATTTATTATTCCATTTTTAAATAGGAATTATTATTATTAATTTTTAGGCAAATTATTCTATTATATAATTATTATAATTATTATAAATACGGCAAATTATTCAATTATTGTTATTAATTGTTATTATTAATTGTTATTCTAGAATTATTATAAATACGGCAAATTATTCTAAGAATTATTATTTATTATTCAGAATTATTTTAAATTGGCAAATTATTATTAGTCTAGAATTATTATAAATACGGAATTATTATTGTTTTATTATTCTAGAATTATTTTAAATAGGCAAATTATTCTAAGAATTATTATTAACTGTTATTTATTATAAATACGGCAAATTATAATTATTATATTTTAAATACGGCAAATTATTTAAGAATTAATTAATTATTATCTATATTATTATGAATACGGGAAATTATTCTAAGAATTAATTATTTAATTGTTATTCTAGAATTATTATAAATACGGCAAACTATTCTAAGAATTAATATTAATTGTTATTCTAGGATTATTATAAAAACGACAAATTATTCCAAGAATTATTATTAATTATTATTCTATAATTATTATGAATACGGCAAATTATTCCAAGAATTATTATTAATTATTATTCTATAATTATTATGAATACGGCAAATTATTCTAAGAATTATTATAAATACGGCAAATTATTCTAAGAATTATTATGTATTATTCATACATAAGAAATGTTTCGGTTAGTTCACTTGCTTTTGTAAGATCAAATTTTCGCAATTGCTATTGCAAATACACCGCCAGTTAAATGCTCTTGCAATCAAGAAGCCACAATATTAACTCACTCATAATCGATATCTCTATAGCTGAATTGATTACAAAGCGGAGCAGTTACAAATGATGTAATATTAGTAGATTTTCAAGGACTAAACGCAGTAATGAAAGGTTACTGCTGCTGCTTTCCATCTCCTACTGGATCAAAGAAATCTAAAATCAATAGCAAATCAATCGCTTATTGATGTCTGTATTTCATCGTCATATTTTTTTCCTCGGATATCTGATAGCCTCGAATTGAAATAAATATCGAATGGATGAAACTTAGAAGATAATTTGATTTCACAAATAAGCTACGTAGTGAGTGAGAAGTATTCTTAATGTCAAGTAATAGCACTTCTGATGAAACACTTACACATATTAAGTATGAATATGTTTAGTATTTTTGATTTAAATTTTATAACTTGAAGAGTTAACTTAAATTTGTATAAACTTGACAGTAAATTATTGACTAAAATTTTTAAAAAAAAATAATTTAATTAAAATTATAATTTAAGTAGTTTTAAATAAAAAAATATAATTTTAGTTTTTAGTATAATAATAATTAATATTAATTATATGATTAATTAATAATAGTTTTTATTTAAAATTATAATTTATTAATCGTTATAAAATAGATTTTCTGATATGAAAAACTATTACAATTATATAATTCCTTTAATTTGTAATGATATGTATAAAAATAAATAATGAGATTTATATTAATATATCATTTATCTTTATTGTCAATTTTATACAAATTTAATAATTTCACTAATTATTAAAATTATAATCTATTGACAAATTATTGACAACATTTCAAGTTTTTTTCAATTTTGTCTACCAAGTGGGATAACAGCAACAACACTCTTATAAGTTAGGATGGAATTCTCATAAAATTACATTCAATATTTTTTCCAACTATGTAATAAAAACTCTATTTGTGAAAAAAAAAAAACCAAGCCTCATATGTATGAAAAATTTACTCCTGTAATTTATAATTAACATTTGATGTCATCTTATTACATAAATATTACATAATGTGAAGTAATTTATAGAACATATTAAGGAAATATAATTACTTTAATTAATGAAAAAATTATTTTTGGATTACGAAATTAAATGAATTACTAATTACGTTACTACATTACTTTAAAATAATGGTTATATATATATAAACATTTTACTTTTGTACCCGTGTTTCCTCCTACACACTGGCAGGAGCTTCCCCTATGGCGTTCAAGAGAAATGGTCAGTAGGCCTCGAGACTATCACTCGAGAGGAAGTACAGCGAAACTTACGCTCCTGCTGAGAAACATTTAGTTTATAGTCTCTGATTCCAGTAGAAATGCATTTAACGCAACACTGCGTAATAGTAAGCTTACTGACTCTCACCCGGAGTTGAAATATTTTTCGCGCACACTGCGCATGCCTGAGTATCGGGTTTTCTGCTTAGAAGTGGAGTTCTTCACGAAGTTCTTATCTGTCTTTAAATGTGTTAACTATTTGTTTGTTTCTATGTGTGTGACGTTAGTGCGTGAGTCAAAAAGCTGTGAGTTGTCCAACCTGTGCCTCAATTATCTTAATCCAACCACACACAGTTACAATCAGTTGCCAAACCGAACGCTACACTTTACATACTATTTTTTTTTTATTTCTAATTATTTGCTGTATTACTATTAATATCAAATGAATACAATCTAATCAAACAAAAACTTAAATAATTTTTTTCTCCGTTTTATTAAATTTATCCCTGGAAAAAGTTTATAAAGCAATATTTAGAATCCAGAAAATTTTCCATTGTAAAAGTATTATCATTAATACAATTATTTTATATTTATTATTACAAGTCATTTAAATTAGTTGCATTTTCATATTCAAAATCAGCCTTGACAACATTATAAAGTGATATGAAAAATATTATTATCATAACATTTCTTTAATTTTTAATAATATGTATGCAAAATAAACAATAAATGATTTATATTAATATAAAAATATGTCATTTATATTTCCTATCATTTCAATATCCAATAAACTTTTGTAAAAATCAAGTAATTTATAGAATATTTTACGGAAATATAAGTTAAAATTGCATAAATATTACTTCAATTAATAAAAAAAAACTAATTTTTCGATTATGAAATTCATTGAATTGTAAAAAAAAAAAATGTAATTGTCTTAATAATCAATTGAATATCCAATACATAAGTGAAAAATATTCAAATTTTATTTAAAAAATGAATTCATTTTTATCCATTTTTTGAGTAACATTATTTAAGAAAAAAATAGAAGCTTGAAAAAAAAATTGAAAATCAACTTCAATTTCAATCAAAATCTTTCCTACAGAAAGAAAAGTCAACAAACAAGGTAAATATTACAGCAAAAAATACAGAAAATTTCGTTATTGGAAACTGTAACAACTTAATTTATTTCAATACAAAGTATAAATAAGATATTCGCAAATATACAGATATCTTCTTTTTTTTTTTTTAAGATTTACATTTCTAAAGCTTATTTTATTATTAAGTAAATCTTTCGCTTTCTTCGAAGGATCTTACGATTCCTTATAAAATTAGAAATATTGCATCAAGACAATTTTAAACAAAAAATAAAGGAATCATGTTATCTCAACAAAAATTGAATCAAATCATTCTTTTTTTTTTAAATAAATCAAACAGAGAATAAGTTTTAAAAAAAACAATTGTTTGCAAAACTATTTATTTTTTATTCTTTTTTTTTCTTGATAGTATAAAAATCAAGGATTTCGGATTTATTTTGAGAAATTTTTATTTCATATAATTTTTATTTTCAAATGCAAAACAAACAATTATTATTTTTTTCTTAATAATTTTTAATTCATATATTGTAAGATTACATATGAGATACTTCTGAGATGGTAAATTTAAAACATTTTAGCATTTCTTTATTTTCCAAACATAAACATCATCTTAAAAAATTATTTATTCAAGAATTTTGAGAATAATTTATTTATTGAATAAAAATAAAAAGTTCATTTTGTGTTATGTAAATTCTCACAAAATAGTTATTGTTCCCTTATTAATTGATTCAATTGATTGAAATTTTTTAATATAATTTTGATTTTTAAAATTAAAAAACAAACAATTATTATCCATTTTCTCGATGATTTTAATTCACACATTGCAGATTATATATCAGATACTTCTGATATGGTAAATTTAAAATATTCTTATTTATTTATTTTCCAAACATAAGCATCTTCTTAAAAAATTATTTATAATGATTGTAGAATTCGAGAATTTTGAGAACAATTTCTTCATTGAATCAAATAAAAAAAGTTCATTTTGAGTTATGTAAATTGTCACAAAAAGTCATTACTCCGTTATTAATTTATTCATTACAAACTAATTATGCTTACAAAGAAGAAAAATTCACTTTCCTTAAGAAAATAAAAATAAGTGCGTTACCAATATTGAATCAAAATGTGGATTTGTTGATGTTTCGATAATTCTCGAAAGTTTTATCGTATATCAGTTTCCAAACGATTTTTTTAATCAAAAAAATATTAGTTCAAACGATTTTCTAAACAGAATATTTTCTGACAACTTTATGAATCAAAAACAAAAGGTAGCAAGGCCATGATAGCTATTTTGGGAAAGAGAGAAACATATAATTTGATTTCATATAATTTTGATTTTCAAATTAAAAACAAATAATTGTTATTATTTTTCCCGACGATTTTGATTTAGACATTGATAGATTATATA
This sequence comes from Caerostris extrusa, assembly GCA_021605095.1. Taxonomy (NCBI): domain Eukaryota; kingdom Metazoa; phylum Arthropoda; class Arachnida; order Araneae; family Araneidae; genus Caerostris; species Caerostris extrusa. Next base: position 36,241 of record BPLR01018735.1, read on the forward strand.
AAAAATGCCTCTCACATGGCAAATTTAAAACATTTTCTTTTTTTATTTTCCAAACATAAACAGCTATTAAAAAAATTTATTTATAATGATTGTATTCGAGAAATTTAAGAACAATTTATTTTTGAACGAAAAGAAAGTGTTCATTTTGTATTATGTAAATTGTCACAAAAATAGTTATTGCACCCTTATTTTAATTTTCTTATTAATTGATTCAATAATGCTTAAAGTAAAGAAAAATCCACTTTCCTTAAGAAAATAACAATAAATACGTAAACAATATTGAATCAAAATGTAAAAAAAAATAGCATGTAAAAATGTTGATGTTTTGATCATTTTCGAAAATTTTATCATATATCAGTTTCCAAACGATTTTTTAAATCAAGAAATATTAGTTCAAACGATTTTTAAACAGAATATTTTCTCTGACAACTTTAAGAATCAAAATAAAAGGTAGCAAAGCCATTATCGATATATTGGGAGAAAGAGGATACATATAATTTTATTTCACATAATTTTGATTTTCAAATAAAAAACAAATAATTATTATTAATTTCCTCAAAGATTTTGATTCACATTGTAGATTATATATCAGATACTTTTCACATGGTAAATTTAAAACATTTTTATTTCTTTATTTTCCAAACATTAACATCATCTTAAAGAATTTATTTATAATGATAGTAGCATTCTAGAAATTTGATAACAATTTATTTTTACATCAATAGAGTTCATTTTGTATTATGTAAATTGTCACAAAATAGTTATTTCTCCTTTATTAATTGATTCATTACAAACTAATTATGCTTACAATTAAGAAAATCTTAAGAAGAAATCAAAAAATATTAATTCAAACGATTTTCAAAACAGAATATTTTCTCTGACAACATTAAAAATCGAAATAAAAGGCAGCAAAGCCATGATCGATATTTTGGAGAAAGAGGAAACAAAGCAATAAATTTAGGAAATGCAGAGCGTGTTGTTGCATTTAAAGCAATATTTTTATCGAGAAAACTAATTCATCAAATCGAAAACTCATTTTCATTAGCATAAGAAAATCCAATATTCACCAGACTTCTCATAATACAGTTAAATAGTTGTCATTTGTATTTTTGATTATTTCAATGTTCTTTAAAATATAATTTATTTTTTTTATTATTAAAAATTAAATTATTATTTAATAATTATTTTATTATTGAAGTTATTTGCATAGAATAACTTTTTTTAATAATAATTATTATTTAGAAAATAATCAAAATAAAATAAGAATTTTTTTATTTTTATTTCAATTATTTTTATAATAATAATTTTTAAAAGGGCTATTTTATGCGAATAATTTTACTTCAGTTTTTTTAACTCGTTTCTTATATAACTATATTTTATTACAAATATAATAATTGAATAAAATTTATTATGAATACATAAAAAATGAATAATAAGATAAATATTGGAAATAGAAAATTTTAATAGAAAATAATATATAATATTTTAATATTATAATACTTTAATAAATAATAAATATTATAAAAATAATTTCTTTTATTATTTTGTATATTTTGTATTCGTTTTTATTCATCAGAGAAGTACATATTAAATAATTTATTAATTTTTAAACATCGCTTTCTCGCGTTATTGATTTTCCTTCTTTAAAAAAAAAATTTTTTTTTTTAAATTAATAAAATTATAAATATAAATATATTATAACTCTATCATTCAGTTTTTACAATTTTAAATCTTTTTGTCCCATTCTCGAACCCAAATAAGTACCATTAGAGCATCATTTTCACGTTTATATAAATAAATGAAAGTATGAGAGAAACTATAAACCATATGAAATGTTATTAAAATCTAACGACAAAAAAAATAAAAAAATAAAATAAAAATTAGGAAAAATTAGTTAAATATCATGCCAAACTATATTAATTTTTATATACCTAATATCTTGTAAAATATACTGTTCTCAACTTCTAATTGCATTTGGTAGATACACCATGTATTAAGGCCGTCTGAGGCATAAATACCATATGTAATATGAAAAACAATGCAATTTTAGTGTCAAATGCAATTTTGTAGTGTCAAATGCAATTTTGTAGTGTCAAATGCAATTTTTGCAAGACTGACTTAACACCCAGCAGGAACATTTTTTTTGCACTACAAGTTTATTCATTTGAAAATAGTTATTGTTGTTGTTGTTGTTTCTTATCCCACTTGGTCGACAGCAAACATCTAGCTAGACCAAGACCAACCAAGACTTCGTGTGGTCTCATGGAAGGAGAGAAAGGATGGAGACAGTTTCTGTTGTGATGGAGCACCTATAGGTAGAAGACTGGCTTTGACCTGAATGCTGAAGAGGGAAGGTAGTGCCTTTTAAATGGGATTGAATCTCAGCCTAATGCTCACCAAAGGCACGATTGCGTTTTATGAAACACTCAAGCACGAGTCGGGCAGTTTTATAATTAATGCCCAAAATAGCAATGAACAATTTATGTCTGTAATGTATAAAACCATTTCACTTATAAATTACTATTGACGCTCAGAGACCACAAATACGGAAGTGGAATCGCTGACCTTTTTTCAAGGGTAGGGTTGTCAGCCCTACTGTCATATTAGACAGGGACCTACGGCTTAAAAGTAGATTCCTATCCACTACAAACATCCATGACACCGCCAGGACTCGAAACCTGTGACACCGAGCATCAGAGGGTTAGTCACTAAGCCATTCAGGCCCTGAAAATAGTTATTCAACTATACAACGTAGTGTTTTTACATATTTTTTGACATAACTGTTCGAAACAATTTTAAAATTCCTTTTTTTAATAAATATTTCAAATGAAATAAAATTTTAGTAATTAATAAAAACTCATAAGAAAAAAACAAGAGAATAGAGTAAAGATAAAGCACAAAATAATAATGCCTTCACCAGAAATTTGCAACTAAATCGCGATTTAAGTCATATTACTTCATTTCAAACAATTTTCTAAAAGGTATGCAAATATTAATTTTTGTAAAAAATTAATATTTAAAAATTAATTATTAATTTTTGTAAAAAATTAATATTTGTATTGTTTTTTTTTTTTTAAATAGTTTGTTTTGATTTTGTTTTTGTTTTTTCAAAATAGAATATTTTCTCTGACAACATTTAACCCTTTGCACTCGAAGTTTTTTTTTCCATTCGTATTACCAGCAACTCGAAGCGATTTTAGTGAAAAGATCACATTCATATGTAAGTTTGATATATGCATTAAAAGAAACGCATTATTTATATTATTTGCATTGTCTCCGTAGCGGAGCCCTCGAGCTTGAAGACAAATTTTAAATGGCACCTCTACGGAGCCCTCAAGTGCAAAGGATTAAGAATCAAAATATAAGGTAGCAAAATCATGATCGAAATTTTGGAGAAAAGAAAAACCAAGCAGCATATTTAGGAAAATGCAGAGCATGTTGATGCATTTGAAGCAATATTTTTATAGAGTAAACTAACTTTTCGAATCTAAAACTAATTTTCATTAGCATAGAAAAAAAAAAAAAGAGAATAGAAATGAAAATATTTGTGAAAGAGAATAGAGTAAAGCTAGAGCCCAAAATAATAATGCATTCATCAGAAATTTGCAACTGATTCGCTGTTTCAATAGACATATTTTTAAATGGCTCCGCTCCGGAGCCCTCGAGTGTAAAGGGTTAAGAATCAAAATATAAGGTAGCAAAATCATGATCGATATTATCTATATCGAATCGATATACATATATCGATATCGAAAGTTTGAAGTTATAGATTCAATAGTTTAAAATTTGAAAATGATCTACATTTAAGAAAAGAAAGTCATATTACTTCTTTTCAAACAATTTTCTAAAACGTATTCAAATATTAATTTTTGTTGATTAAATTTCAAAAACGTAAAAATACCAATAAAAAGCAGGAACATAATTTACACAATCTTTCTCAATATGCAGCAGTATATCCTATAGAAATTTTACTTTCTCGAATTTAAGTATTCCAAATATCCTTAAAAACAAGAATACGTAGCTGAACAAACAATACCTACTTTTAGCAGTTTATAAGCGATTTTTATGGCTTTTTCTTTTATACTTAGTTCTTTATCGTATATAGTAATATCAATTTGTAGCAAGAAATGTGACGTTAATCTCTTAAATGTTTTGGAAATGTGATCAAAATTTACGAATAAATTTCATTGAAAAGAAAAAAATTGCATTAATAATTACAGACTGTTTTTATACGAAATATATTAACGTTAATTTCCTGAAAAACATTTCTGATAACATCAATTTTCAGAAATTTCATTTTTAATAACGAAATGTACTAACATTAATTTTCTGAAAAATATTTTTGATAACATTAATTCTGAAAATTTCCTGATGACCACTATTTTTAATATATATCATTATTCATCACAATTTACAAATAAATTTCATTGAGACAGAAAAAAAAAAATTGCATTAATAACTACAGAATGTTTTTATACGAAATGTACTAACATTAATTTTCTAAAAAAATATTTCTGATAACATTAATTTTCTGAAAAACACTATTTTTAATATATACCATTATTCATTACAATTTATTAAAATGTACTTCATAAAATCATTTGTAACAAAATAAAAAAAATATACAAAAAAGGAAGGAAAGATAAATGAAAATTATAATGGATATAAGTTCCCTTTGCTATTAATTCAATTTTTATGGATGGTCAATTCGATTTTTTTTACTGTACTTTTATCGATTCAGTTTTATACAACAAAGTTTATTGAATTGACCCATTTCTTATCAAACTTTTGTTCTCTTTAAAAAATGTACAATAGCTTAAAGTTTGAAAGTGATCTACATTAAAGAAATAAAACTGTTATTTTCTCTAAATGTTATGCATACAATTAAAAATATATTTACAAAAAGTGAATTTTTTACACTGAATTTCTTTTTTATTTGAATATGCTATATAGTTAAATTTTAAAAAGTAGATAATTCAATTACAATACAATAAAAAGTTGAAAAAAAATTAATAAAATTAGCGTTATTATTTTAATCGAGTGAATTTTTATTAAGTAATTTTTTTTAAAATCTAACAAGAATATAATCCAAATGCATAAAAATAAAAAAAAAAATAATGAAATATAATTGCACAAAAAAAAAAAAAAGAAGTATTAAGTATTTTCATTTAAATTTGCTGAAAGAAATAGAATTATCATAAAAAAGATTTCCGGTTTTTTTTTTATCTCAAAAAAGACTTCAGTTATTTACTTTATTTTACTTCGGTGGTTTAAAAAGAAAATAAAAAATCCCAAGCATTTAATAATTATTATTTTTAAAATATTCTAAATTGAAATTGCTGCATTTATTGTGATACTTTATTTTAAAAAAAAAAATGTGAAATTAAAATAAAAATATAACAATCTTTATTGCACATTCACTTAATTTTGTTTAAAAGATTTATTTCACAAAAGAGTAATTAACTTGCAATGTTATTTTTCCAACAAATAACGTATTTGCGTTAAAATAATGAATAAAAATTACATATTTAACTGTAACTAATATTACATTTTTATTTCATTGGCATGTTATAGACGAATTACGAGATATCGTGTTTAAAAAAAGTCATTATGCATAATACCATGTATAATAAGTTTGGGGACCAAAGAGATGCATGTTCAATTAATCTGTTCCATGGTCCTTTATGTATTTAATAACATTTTTTTATTTCATTTTACAGTGTGTATGAAAATCCCTTCAACGAAATGTAAACATATATATATATATATATATATATATATATATATTTATATATATATATATATATATATATATATATATATATATATTTATTTATACTTTTTCCGATGCCACTTTAAAATCGATGTTTACACTGAAGTGACAAAAGTCATGGGATAGCAATATGCAAATTTTCAGATGGCAGTAGCATCATCGCGTAGAACAGGTATAAATGCGCAGTGCTTTCGCAGAGCTTTCATTTCTGTTCAAGTTATTTTAGGTTTTGACGTGATGATGACCGCACGACGGGAATTAACAGACTTTGAACGCGGGAATGTTAGTTAGCTAGAAGCATGGGTCATGCCATTTTGAAATCGTTAGGGAATTCAACATTCCCAGATCCACTGTATCAGTGTGCCGAGAGTATGAAATTTCAGGCATAACATCCCACCAAGCGCAGTGGTCGACCGCCTGCACTTAACGACCGAGACCGGCGACGTCTGCAAAGAGTCGTAAATTCTAACAGACAAGCAACACTGCGTCAAATAACCGCAGAAATCAATGTGGGACGTACACGGGACTTGTCTGTTAGAACTGTGCGGAGAAATTTGGCTTTCTTGGGCTACAGCAGAAGACCGAGAGTGCCTTTACTGACAGAAACGACATCGCTTGCAGCGACTCTCGTGGGCACGTGAGCATATCGGTTGGTCCCTAGATGAATGGAAAACCGTGGCCTGGTCCGATGAGTCACGATTTCAGTTGGTAACAGCTGATGGTAGGGTTCGAGTGTGGCGCAGACCCCACGAAGCCATTTCAGCAAGGCACTGTTCAAGCTGGTGGTGGCTCCGTAATGGTGTGGGCTGTTTTTTCATGGCATGGACTTTGTCCTCTGGTGCGACTGGACCGAACATTGACTGGAAATGCTTATGTTCAGCTACTTGGAGATCACTTGCAGCCATTCATGGACTTCATGTACCCAAACAACGATGGGATTTTTATGGATGACAATGCGCCATGTCACCGGGTCACAACTGTTCGCGATTGGTTTGAAGAACATTCTGGACAATTCCAACGAATGATCTGGCCACCTAGATCGCCCTACATGAATCCCATCGAGCATTTATGGGACATCATCGAGAGGTCTGTTCGTGCCCAAAATCCTGCACCATCAACGCTTTCACAATTATGGACGTCTATCGAGACAGCATGGCTCAATATTCCTGCAGAAGACTTCCAACGACTTGTTGAGTACATGCCACGTCGAGTTGCTGCACTTCGCCGGGCGAAAGGAGGGCCGACACGATATTAAGAGGTATCCCATGACTTTTGTCACGTCAGTGTATAATACAATATGCATAATATCATGAGCGATAATTTTAATTAAGCATGCATCTCTTTGGCCACCAATATGTTCATGAGTATTTATGCTTCTAATAACCAATTTTTATTTCATTCAACAATGCATATGAAAATCCCTTCAACAAAATTTAAACATTTTTTATACATATGTATTTTTCTAATTATTTTTGCGATGCCACTTTAAAATCCATGTTTATAATACAATATACATAATATGTGTAATAACTTTAATTAAACATGTTTCTCTTTCGACACCAACCTGCTCCATGATTTAATAACCAATTTTTATTTCATTTTACAGTGCCTATGAAAATCCCTTTAAAAACATTTTAACACACTTTTTTTTATAAATATGCATTTTTCTAATAATATGTTCTTTGCAATGTCACGTGATACTTATGCCAAGATGATATTGCCATGTTATACCACGTGATGTTTATAACACAATATGCATAATATGAGTAATAATTTTAATTAATCATGCATCTCTTTCGACACTTATTAAATGTTCATGGAACATGAATTATGTATGTTCCATAATCATTTAATAACCATACATTATTTACCATCCATAATTATCCTCTATCATGTAATAATCATCCATAATTACCATCTATCATGTAATAATCATCCATAATTACCATCTATCATGTAATAATCATCCATTACTATTTAATAACCATTTTTTATTTGATTTTACAGGTCGTATGAAAATCTCTTCAACAAAATGTAAACATATTTTTTTATAAATATGCATTTTCCTAATATTTGTTTTGCGATGGCACGTTAAAATCCATGTTTATAATACACTATGCATAATATCATGTGTAATAACTTTAATTAAACATGCATTTATTTGGCCATCAATATGTTCCACGATCATTTAATAGCCATCCGATATTTACCATCATTTATGTATTATTTATAAATAACTTTAAAATGTAATATGCATAATATCATGAGTAATAATTTTAATTACGCATGCATCTCTTTGGTCACCAATCTGTTCCATGATTATTTATGCATCTAATAACCATTCTTTTATTTTATTTTACAGTGTGTATGAAAATCCGTTCAACAAAATTTAAATGCACTTAACTTTATTTTCTATGTTAAATCTTTTAATTCATGTTAATAAAAATCTTTAAAAGCCATGGCAATAATACAATATGCATGTCTTGTGGTTGATGCATAACGCGTGCTTATGGAACAATCCGTCACAGCAGATTAAAATAAATATCTTTTGACAAGTACAAAAAGACAAATAAATAAACAATTTATGATCTGACTGATGAGAGATAGTCTTTTTTGTAATCGTGAACAGCTGTCATGTCTCACAAAAGCTGTGGCTAAAAGGACGATCAATGGCAACAGGTGGTCTCTCAAGACGAGAAATTGAATAAAAAAAGAGCATCGATTAAAAAGGAAGGAAATGCCTGTAGTAGTGAACCCACTCTGCCGTAATAGTTTTTGACTTTATTTTTTTTTTTTTACTACAAGTTTTTGACTTTACTCATTGCGTACTTATCAGGGATAATCGAGTGAGATGGTTCTTACGCAAACTGAATGGCAAACATGAAGAAAGAAGATAAGAAAATCGCCACTAGGCGAGAGATAATTCCATCGTAGAGATAAAAGTCTTCAAAAGTATTTATTTTTTTTGTATCTTAATAAATTCAAAGAAGAATTCTTACTAAATCAGATGTGATAAAAGAAAACCGATACGATGTTTGAAATGATGTTTTCATAAAAAACAGCATCAGTTTGATACTTTGATTTTGATTTTTCAAATCTTATATATAAAAGAATTACTTTATTTTGTTGTTAATAGTTTTTCAGCTAAAAAAAAAAAAAAAAGAAAAGAAAAGATTCAAATATTTTCAAGTACAGAAATGATATTTAAGGATCAGAATTTTAATTGATAGCATATTTGGGAAATTTTGAATTATATAATTTATAAAAATTAATTATAATCGAACTGTACTTTCATTTTAAAATAACGATATCAGATATATTTATAACAAAAACATGAACATATGTATACAGGAAAAAATGTCAGGCTTAAAACGTTTGTCTACTTAACATTAATTCCAATATATCAGATAAAAGTACAAAAATTTAGTGTACATCTAAGTTTTTATAATAAACATCTAGTTGATAAAAATTTAAAAAAAGTTTATTAAAATTATATTTACCTGCAAATTAAAATGTAGAAAAAAATTATTTTTAATATTTTTCCATCATATAAAAGTCCTTACATAAAGGCATTTAAATAAAACTGTAGAATATTTTATTAATTTTAACAAATTTTGAATTACATAACTTATTAAAATTAATTACAATCGAACGGTAATTTGATTGAAAATAATGAAATCAGATATATTTGTAACAAAAAAATGAATATATGTCTTCCGCAAAGCTCTTCAAGTTAAAACTTCTGTCTGATTAACCATATTGTTAATTCCAATATATCAGATAAAAGTACAAAATTTTGTGTGCATCTAAATTTCTATAATAAACATCTAGATGAGAAAAATTTATCAAGGTTATTTATAAATTATAGTTTTAGAATAATTTCGAATAAGTTATGAATAAAGTTTATTATATATATATCCGCAAGTAAAAGATAAATTAAAATGTAAAAAAAAATTATTTTTAATATTTTTCATCGTAAAAAATCCTTACATCAAGGGATTTAAATAAAACTGTAAAATATTTTATTAATTTTAGCAAATCTTGAATTACGTAACTTATTAAATTTAATTACAATCGAACAGTAATTTCATTTAAAATAACGAAGTCAGATATATTTATAATAAAAACATGAACATAAGGTTTCCGCAAAATTAAAACTTCTGTCCGCTTAACATATTGTTAATTCCGATATATCAGACAAAAGTTGACAATTGTGTGTGCATCTAAATATCTATAATAAACATCTAGTTAATAAAAGATTATCAAGGTTATTTATAATTTATAGTTTTACGGTAATTTCATTTAAAATAACGATATCAGATATACTTATAATAAAAACATGAACATATGTCTTCAGCAAAACTCTTCAGGTTTAAAACTTCTATCTGCTTAACCATATTGTTAATTCTAATATATCAGACAAAAGTATAAAAATTTTGTGTACATCTAAATTTTTATAATAAACGTCAAATTGATAAAATATCAAGGTTATTTATAAATAACAGTTTTAGAATAATTTCAAATAAGTTACGAATAAAGTTTATTAAAAATATATATATCCGCAAATAAATGATAAATTAAAATGCAGGAAAAAAAAATTTTTTTCATTATAAAAAAAAATCCTTATATCAATTCTTAATTCTACATTTTAAAGGGGTTTAAATAAAATTGTAAAATATTTTTATTAATTATGGAGAAGAAAAAATCGACATAAAATAAATTTAATGATAATAATAATATATAGTTCCTTACCTGGTATCCAAAAGAGTGATGCACAGCCTTGTTGCTCCCTCCCAGTGCAGGAAGAGACGTTCGACGCATCTTGTACACATTGTAAACGGTGTTGTTGGATATTCTTCTTCGTCTTGGTGTTGGCGGCTTCATATCCGACACAATCTGACCCACCAGCAGTGCTTCCAGGTACTTGGCAGCCAATGAACCCATCACAATGCTGGCATAGTACAAGACAGTCCTTACAGTATCAGGCATCCAAGGCAGGCAGACCCATAAGAACAACCTGCAACTAGCGTACAGAATCAACGTCGGTTCTTGACCAACGAGAATGCCGGTTAACATCAGGATACCAGAGTGGATGACAGTCCAGATTCCGAAGCAGGTTGCGACAGAATTACCAACGATCTCCGCCAAAACACTGGCGCACAGCAAAAGATGTGCCATCTCAGCGGTCAGCCGGCCCCGGTACAGGACAGTATGCCAGAAATGAACACCGGCCACTGCCAGGAATGGAAGAACCGTGCCAATCATTCTGGTAGCATCCAAAACCCACACCACCGACAGAGCCACCAATATGATGCTGACCTTAACCGGCAAAGGGTTAAAGTACTTTGCGAGCGTTTTTTTACTGAAGACTTGTCCCGAATTTTTTGCATATCCGTTATTAGATCTGTCCGGCATGTCCCAAAAGGTGACGTTTAATTTGAGGGGTGTCGACATTCTATCCACAGCAGCCTCCGATCACGAGAAATAAATAATCGTCTGACTCTCTCCCACACGTCTGAGTCTTTTTTTTCTTGTGTTTATCAACAAATGCGGTATTATCTGTTGAGCCCAAGAACTGATGCGATCAACTCGTTTTCATGCCAAGGAGAGAACTCGTGCGTGACAAGCAGTGCCGAAGAACCGACCTCCTCGTGTCGTAAGGCATGCTGGGAGGTCTGTCTAGATTCTCCGCTCTGATTGGTCCGCGGCGGCGCTACGCATCGCGTAACGAAAACAGTTCCGCTGCTTCTGACACATGTTGCTTTTCTTAAAAGCTTACGAGGGGAAGGAAGGAATGAAAAAAATGAAGAAGGAATTAATCGAGTCGTCAATGGATGTGACAGAAGAAAATCGCTCCTTCCTCTTAATAGCATTTTTTATTAACTTCAGATGAACAATAAAAAAAAAAAAGAGCTATTTACAGACAGAGTTCTCTTCATATATCAATATTTAAGGTCGTGTCTCTTTTGTTTGTATCGATTTTCAGTAAAAGGAAGTCATTTGCGTTGCTAATTTGCTGTTTTTATGGTGTTGATTACCCATTAAAAAGACTGTTGGATGGCATTGATTCTTCTTTTTTCTTTATGTAATAGTATTCGGACTTGAATGATACATAAAAAACACTTTTATTATTTTTTTTTCCTCGATACTTTTGAGATGCATTGATTTTGAAAAGATTTATTGATTCTGTAGAAAAGAATGCGTAGTTTAAAATAATACGACGAATTAAATGTAGAAATTTTTGTAGAATGCATTGTACATTTTAATCTTATTAATGTGCATATTGGAAGGAATTTTCTAACTTAAAAAAATACGATTTTGATTTTTAAATATTTTTTTTTAAATAAATAAATTGAAATTCTTTTAAATTAACTAAACTATTATAAAAAATATTGTCTCAGTATTTGTGTGTATTTTTTTTTATTTTATTAATGTGCATAATAAAAGAGAATTTCTAACCGGGAAAAAAAAGATTTTGAAGCAAAATGTTTCTAAAATAAATAAATTTAAACTCTTTTATTATGAAATTTTTTATTAATTTCAAATGAGCAATAAAAACAAGTAACATAAAAAAAAAAAAATTTAAAGTCAATTCCTACTTTTTTTCACTATATTGCAGAAAGTCCTTTATAAATAATTTTCATTCAGTTTTTAAAGTTTATCTGACGCCATCTATTGGTAGATACATGCAACTTAAATCTAAAAAAAAAAAATAATATGAATTAATTAAATTTAATTACTGAATTAATATTTGAAAAAACAGCATTAACATCCAGTGTCATCCACAACAATTTCAAAGAAATGCATTTGAACATGAGTGGATAAATAAAAAAGTATTTTGTCAACGATTGAAAATTTGAACAAGATATATATAAGAAGAGTGTGAGCCAATAGAAGGAATTGAAAAAGAGAGTTATTTACAGACAGAATTCAGCAGGGCTCTTCGTCTATCAATATTTAAGGTCGTGGCTCTTTTGTTTGTATCGATTTTCAGTAAAAGGAAGTCATTTACGTTGCTAATTTGCTGTTTTTATGGTGTTGATTACCCATTAGAAAGACTGTTTGATGACATTGATTCTTTTTTTCTTTATAGTATGTAATACTATTCGGATTTGAATGATACCTAAAAAAGATTTCTTATTCTTTTTTTTCTTTTTTTTTCTTTCTTTTTTTTTTTTTTTTTTTTTTTTTGAGATGTTTGATATGTACTTTTGAGATGTATTGATTTTCAAAAGATTTATTGATTCCGTAGAAAAGAATGCTTAGTTAAAATAATACGACGAATTAAATGTAGAAATTTTTGTAGCATGTATTGCGTTTTTTTTTTTTCTTGACATATACATTTTTATCTTAATAATGTGCATAATAAAAGAGATATTTTCTAATCGGAAAAAAATAAATTTTTTTTTTTTTTTTTTGAAAATAAATAAATTGAAATTCTTTAATTCTTTTAAACTAAATAATAATAATTAAACTAAATTTAAAAATAATGTCTCAATATTTACAGAATTGAGCAGAGCTCTTCGTCTATCATTTAAGGTCGTGGCTCTTTTTGTTTGTATTGATTTTCAGTAAAAAGGAAGTCATTTGTGTTGCTAATTTGCTGTTTTTATGGTGTAGATTACCCATTAAAAAAGGCTGTTTGATGGCGTTGATTCTTCTTTTTCTTTACAGTATGTAATAACATTCGGATTTGAATGATACATAAAAGAACTTTTTTTTTCCTGGCGTCTTTTGAGATGTATCGATTTTGAAAAGATTTATTGATTCTGTAGAAGAGAATGCATAGTTAAAATAATACGACGAATTAAATATAGAAATTTTTGTAAAATGCATTGCGTTTTTTTTTTTTTTCTTGGTATAAATTTTTTTAAATCTTATTAATGTGCATAATAAAAGGGATTTTCTAACCGGAAAAGAAAAAAAGAATTTGATTCAACATTTTTTTTTTTTTTTTTTTTTGAAAATAAATATATTTAAATTATTCTAAATTAAAATTAATAATTAATTATAAAAATTAAATATATTTTAATAATAATTAATTATAATAATTAAACTATTATAAAAATTATTGTCTCAGTATTTGTGGGTAAAAACAATTTTTATATGCTTATTTATTTCTATTAAAATGAAATAAAAAAAAGAAAATATTTTCTTTCTCATCCGAAAAATTTAATTAACTAACAGAATAGAATTTGTACATTAATTAATTATTTAATTATTAATTTATTTTCATGGATGCAAAATTTAAACCAGAGAAGATTTAATTAATATGAAATATTTATATAATATTATCTTTATAATATGAAATCTAAAAATATGCTTAAAAATTTATTTCTAATATGGTCCTATATAAATTTAATAAATTTATAATTATAGCAATGTTTCAGAATCAATATTAATACATATCTATATTTTTGTACAAATCATTATAGAGAACATTTTAATTACAAATGGTTTTACACAATAAATCAAAACAAGCTATGGCATATTTTTGTATAATCTACGATATTTACGGCAGAGGGACTAGAACTCTAGCGCTCGGTACCACAGGTTTCGGGTTCGAGTCCCGGTAGTGCTATAGATGTTTGTGGTGGTGACAACCTCACCCCCGTAAATAGAAAACAGTCTGTTTGAAAATTGCCCACCATTGAGCTGTTGCGCCACTGATGATGATGAATTTTTAAACATTTTTTAACAATTAATTAGCATTTTTAACAGTTTTTAATAATGAACTAATTTGAATTTATAAACATGCAATTTTAATTTTATTTGTTGTATAAAAATATAACACTAAATTTACCTACAAAAAAAAAATAAGATAACACTAAGTTATTTAATGGATCACTTAATAACTTAAGATATTTTATGGATCTTCTTAAATAAAACATAATTTATAATATAATATCCTTTTTTTTATTAATAATTATATTCATAACATAATTCTTAATAATTTATAATATCCTTTCGATTTTTATAAGCAATTCTCGAAAAGAATGAAGATTTGTTTGATATGGGAATGTTGATACTGTGCATTAAGAATAAAATAATTTATTTTGATAATGTATGACTTAACTTTTCCTAGGAAAATGGGTTTTTTTATATATATATTGAATAGTTAAATAAAAAATGAAATATTGTTGGTAAATATTATTTGACGAAAGTATCACTTTCAGTCATTTAATTGCAGTCACAATTTATCAATAATTTATTTTCTGTTGTTTGCTATTGTCGTATCGTCCCTCATGGAAGGCAGCTTCTGTTGTGATGGTGCATCTGTACGTAGAAATCTCATTTGGCTGTGTCGCTGAAAAAAATGTGGACAGTGCTTACCGGGATGACTTTTAGAGGGAACTACACCAATTTGCGTATGGCATGCGAGAGAAGACTCAGATAACTCCCACCAGGTAGTCCGACTAACGAGGTAAGATGCTGAACATCACAAATGCCATCGAGTCTCCTCGTTTTTTGAAACAGTGTCTTACAAGAAAACCGCCAGTGGATTGAACCTCCGCCCTACTCCCCTCACCAACGACGCACGTAACCGCTGAACCACGAATCAGGTTCTGTTTATTTATCTTTCAGTAATTATAAATAAAGAAATAAAAATTCAGCAAGTCTTTTATAATTGAAAATTTAGTAATCGATCTATTTCGACCAAATCAATGTTAAAATATATATAAAGACAAAAGTCTCTTTTCAATAACTTAATAATGCAATAGTTTATTTAATAGTTTAGTTAATATGTGTATAATTTAGACTGAATTCAATAATTTAATTAATTACTTGTTAAAGTGTTTGATTCAAAAATTTAATCCTAACAGTGGAATCAAATTCAGCGTGTTTTCAGCATAAAAATAATTCAATAGATTAATGCAAATGGCGAAACACAATTCAAATGAATTACCACTTTTTATGTTATTTAATTCAAATTTTTGAAAGCCATTTTGAAAATTTTATTTTATCAATAATGCTAATAAATGTTCTTACTTGGAATTTTATGTAAAGTTAAATCAACTAAAAATTACAATATTAGACATGTCAGACTTTCAATTCAATGGTAAAAAATCTATCGTTGCTTTTTTGTTGTTGCACTTGTTGTTGAACTTGGGTGAACCTCGTGTGTCACTGATTTATGCCACGAACATTCCACTGGCGTGAGAAGTAAAAGAGGGCATTGTCATTGGAAGGAGTTTTAGGAGTAACTTCCCCGAATTTGCGTTTCGTATGGGAGAAAATGTGGAAAACTCCCACCAGTTATCAGAATTATAGATGCCAAGGGCTTTACACAGATTGTGACAATGACATCTGTTTCTTGTTCTTCTTAACTTCTGAAAAAAAAAATATCCTTAATGCATCCTGCTTCATTATATCTATTTCATTATATCTTTTTTTTTTTTTTTTTTTTTTTTTTTTCCTAATATTATTGCAAGTATCATAGTTTTCTAAAAAAATATTTTTGTTGTTACTTGCTTTTTTATATTATGCATTTCTTTTCTCTCTGGAGCTCGGTACCACAGGTTTCGGGTTCGAGTCCCGGCGGTGCCATGGATGTTTGTAGTGGTTCGGAATCCACTTTAGTCCCGGTCTCATATGAAAGTAGAGCGTTGCGGGGGAAGTGTTACTCAGCGTCCGTGGTTTATATTAAAGCTATAAGCACCCCTGGGTAGTACTAAGCGAGTAACGTCAGTGCAGCCCTTGCTTATGGCATAAAAGACAACTGTCTAAGTAATTGCCAGCTGCATTAGAAAAAAAAATTTATTTTATGTTCTTAGTTATAAAAAACCAACCTCAAATGATAAATGCATTTCATTATTTATTTTATTTATTTGTTTATTTATTTTTGAAACAAAATAATTTGTCTATATGTTTTCCTACATGTTCAGATAAAAAGGCAATACCATTTTTTATAAATTTTATAATAAATGTTGTATTATTTCTAAGAAAGAATTTGCATATTTTTCTTCTATGATTTCAGTGAAGCATTTTTTATGGGTATAATAATGAACAAAAAAATCTACTATTTTTATTAGTAAAAATGTAGGAGTTATTACAAGAAGATTGTTGTTTATTAAATTATAACTTGAAAGCTTCGATCTGAAGACATTCTTCACTAGAATAGCAGGCATGTAGCAGATTCAGCGTTACCTAGGTTGAAACATGAACCCTTCTACATTTTACTCGCATTGTGAGAAACAATTTGGAGCAGACATCTATTAAAGATGAAATCTGAAGTGCTCCCATTTTTCTTCACTTTTCATCCACCACAGGCTTCAAGTTCGAGTTCTGGCGGTAACATGGATATTTGTTAGTCGTTAGAACCCACGCTAAACTGAAGGTATCGGTCTAATTAGCCTAAAGTCTGCAAAAAATGACCGTAGAACGACAAACGAAACCAAACCAATCACTCTTCATCCAGTCTAGCGGATCTACAGGATGGTTATAATTAATAATCACTATTCAGAACCCTCTAGAACCCGTTCTACCTAACGGAATATTTCATAGTCCATATATATATTCAGGCCCCGGTATATATATATTATATATATATATATATTTTATATATATATTATATATACATATATATATATATTATATATATATATATTATATATATATATATATTTTATATATATATATATTATATATATATATATATTATATATATATATATTATATATATATATATATTATATATATATATATATATATATATATATATATATATATATGGCCGAGATATATGGATATATACGGCCATTCATATGGATATATATGAATGGCCGAGTGGCTAGCGCTCTGGTGCTCGGTACCACAGGTTTCGGGTTCGAGTCCCAGCGGTGCCGTGATTGCGTGTAGTAGTTCGGAATCCACTTTAAAC
Organism: Caerostris extrusa; assembly: GCA_021605095.1. Classification (NCBI taxonomy): domain Eukaryota; kingdom Metazoa; phylum Arthropoda; class Arachnida; order Araneae; family Araneidae; genus Caerostris; species Caerostris extrusa. Next base: position 53,895 of record BPLR01018735.1, read on the forward strand.
TGTAGGTCCCAGTCTAACAATGAGCGGGAGCATTGTTACTCCGCTTCCGGGGCTTATCTTCAAGTAACACGCGCCCCCTGGGTAATTCAAAGTGAGTAACGTCTGTGCAGCGCTTGCCTTAAGGCATACAAGACCAAGCTGTCTAAGTGTTTACCATCTGCATTAGAAAGGAAAATACAGTATATACCAAGTTTCATCAAAATCCGTCAGGTAGACTGGTTCTAGAGGAGTCTGAATAGCGTCACTTAAATTATAACCACCCTGTATTTTTTGACATACGCATTTATTTTGCCTGTCACGGCATAAACACAGGAACTTTCGATTTGACTTCCCTTATCAGGCTTTGAACTGCGTTTCTCTAGATAGGAAATGCAGCATAATATGCGGCATTTCCTATCTAGCAGGATGCTTCAACCCACTGACATGAATAGAAAATAACTAAATTACATAATAATGTTTTAACGATAGTGTTGACATTATAATTTAGTGATAGTTGGCTGGATTCGAGACTTTTTGAATTCATAATTCTGTATTTTTTCTCCTTCTACTGGACCAGGGGTGGCCAACCCAAATGATCTTGAGGGCTATTTTTGAAATGCATCATAACTCCACGGGCCGCATATAAAATTATATATCCCATATTAGATTTAGACCCACTATAAACAATTTTTGGGTGATAAATTGAACATAATAAGTTATTAATAGTGTGTTTACTATCATTCTTACATGTAAACATAGATAATATATGTAATAATGATACTAAACGCACACTGTAAAGAAATATATAACACTAAAAATGAAATATAAAAAATGTAAATATAAACGAAATAAAAAAATAAATCATTAAAAAATATTTATTTCACACGGGCGATATTTGTTTCTTCACTCTTTCACTTTGCTTTTGCAAATCGATCTCTACTTGTGCGTTTGCACATCGTAATGGGTGTTAGAGGTTAGCGTGCGTTATGTTTGAGCGTGTTTTGTTTTTGGACAATTTCATTTTTAGAAAACAACGATTCGCAGGTGTCAGTTGCGCCAAAAGCTTTAGCAACTTCAACTAAGAGTCTGGTTTTCTCTGCTATCAACAATCAACTGTCCGTGTCTAGGGATGGTCACAGCGTCACTGAGATCATTTAAAGTGAATTATAGAACTTGTTATATCAGATGCTCCAAGATGCACGCGTATCATAAGTTCGCAGAATATGATTTAAATATTCTGTGAATTCATAACTGTAAACTCATAAATAAACCAAGCAATATCTGTCATATATTCGCAAGAATATTATTTTAAAAGTAAAAAAGTAACTTACAAGTTAGTAACGTAGACGTAACTTGAAGGTTCTATGTTCACTTAAAATGAAACAAAAAATCTGTTATATTAGATGCCCCAAGATGCGCGTGCATCATGAGTTCGCAGAATAGGATATAATTATTCGGCGAACTCATAATTGTAAACTCATAAATAAAATAGGCAATATCTGTCCTGTATTCATAAGAATATTATTTTAAACTCAAAGTTAATTTTTTTCTCATCATTTCGACAGTTCATTTTTGAATATATGGATGCAACATAACGTATTTTTTAATCCATTGGTTTTCCCTGCTTTGGCCATAAAATAAATGTATTTAGTAAAAGTGTAATAAATCTCAAAGGCTGGAAAAATATCCAAGGTAGGCCGTGGGTTGGACACCCTTGTACTGGATATTAGCTACACTCAGTAATGGCTGAGACCATTAAATACTAAGCAAAGTATCCAGTAAACATTAATGTTACAATATACTTAGCAACATAGTATTCTGTGCACCAACTAAATGCTACTAGCCACCAGGTCATTTTTTCAGGCACCATTGCACTAAAAGAGGGAACACTTAAATCACATAAATCGCCTTTCACTATTAACCAGAATGTCTTTATTACGGTTCGGTGATGAATTCGGGTCTCTCTTACCATGTCGTTCATCATGTTGTCCCATGTCGTGTCAGGAAATTGGAAAAGCATGTCCATTCCAGCAGGGGGTGGGGAGCAGAATCACTCACACTCTCCCCTCGTGTTAATGGAACAAGAGCAAGAGAGTTTTCCCGAGTCAACGAGATGAAATGGTTACGGGTGAGTGAAGTGGTTAAAGGGAACACGTTTCAGTTTCATTATGAGAGGAGTCTGCAATTGGAGTGCTTGCTTGATTCGAGAGTATTTTTGTGCAAATCTTTTGATCTTAAATGAGTTTGATGGATTACTTTTTCATAATGGTTAGGTATTTTTAATACAAAACTCGTATCAATATCTTGGTCACGTAGCAAGATTTTCTCTGATTTCAGCTTTTACAATAAAAGAAACTCAAAATATCAGTAGGCCCGATTAAGGGCCCAATATTAACATGTTGTTCTGATGCAGCTCGCAATATAGACACAGTTAATCTTGATGTCATAAGCAAGGTCTGCACGTCATTTAGTAATACCCACGGACGCGAGTAATACTACCCCCGCAAAGCTCTAAGACTCTATTTGACCGGAAACCTTCGGTTTAAAGTGGATTTCTAACTACAAGCATCCATGGTACCACCGGGATTCGAACCCGAAACCTGTGGTACTAAGTGCCAGAACGCTACTCACTTGGTCATCATGCCTCTAAATTAACGTAGAAGGCTGTAGTCTGAAACTGCTTGTGACATTCGTTCTGTACTTTCAGAAACTAGGAGATTAAACGGCAAATATGACAGCTTATATATATCTAGTATCGACAATCAGCTGCTTCGTGAAAGTTTTCCGGATATTTCTCCGTACATTCCTAACTGTGAGAAGTTACTAACAAAATTCCATTTGAAAGGCCATGGTGGCAGCATATATATACTATAATATCTATTATCGACAATTAGGCTGCCTGTGAAATTTTTAGGGATATTTTACCATAAATTCCTAAAATGTGGAAGTTACCCAAAATTCCATCTGAAAGGCGACATATATAAGTATCCAGTCTCGACAATTAGCCTGCTTGGTGAAAGTTTTCTGGTTATTTCTCCTACATTCCTAAATGTGGGAAGTTACTCCCAAAACTCTATCTGAAAGGCAATGCTTGCACCATATATAAGTGTCTAGTATTGACAATTAGACTGCCTTGTGAATGTTTTATGGATATTTCTTCATACATTCCTAAATGTAAGAAGTTACCCCAAAATTCCATTTGATAGGCAATGCTAGCAGCATATACAGTATAACCTCTGTAAGTCGAACTTCAAGTGAGACGCCAAATAATTCGAGTTATAGAGTTTTCGACTTATGGAGGATTTCGACTTACGCGGATTTTGTAAGGAAATATTCGACTTGCAGAGGTTTAGTTTCTTTCTAACTTATTTTGAGTTAGAGAGGTAAAATAAATAAAAATTCTAGATACAGACGTAATAAGCATGTTTATTTGCAACTTAAAAATTATATTATGTACTACAATAAAAAATCAAAATAATTCGAAACAACCTTAAAATCAAAATTATTATGTATTAAAAAGTCAATTATTATTTATTTTTTGCTTAGGCTATTCGATCTCTATCTATAGCATTATCTAAGCTATGAAGAGCGGAAAATTCTTTTTCTTCCGAGTTGATATTTCATAGAATTGGTTATTCTATTTACTATATACTCATACATTGTTTCTTAGAAAACAATGTATGAGTATATAGTAAATAGATTAACCAATTAACATTGTTTCTTAGAAAACAATGTATGAGTATATAGTAAATGGATTAACCAATTCTATGAAATAGCAACTCGGAAGAAAAAGAATTTTGCATTGTCGGCAAATCCTAAAAGTCGGTAACTTATTTTTCTTCGGGCTATAGAGGTAATTAGTTTTCAAATGATCGAGTTGTAAAGGTTGTAAAAAAAAGATTGTAAAATCAAACATTGCTAATGTTCGGACTTAAAGAGGTTCTACTGTATAAGTATCCAGTCTTGACAATTAACCTGCTTGGTGAAAGTTTTCTGGTTATTTCTCCCTACATTCCTAAATGTTGAAAGTTACTCCCAAAACTCTATCTGAAAGGCAATGCTCGTAGCATATATAAATGGCTAGTTTCGACAATTAGGCTAGTTGGTGAAATTTTCCTGGTATTTTTCCATACATTCCTAAATGTGGGAAGTTACTTCTAAAAATTCCATCTGAAAGACAATGCTAGCAGCATGCATGAACATTACTCAAACACAAAAAAATCTGTAAGGTACTTAAAATATCAGTTTGAAAAAAAAACAGTAAGATAATTGAGAAATTATGTGTTCAGTAAATCACGTATAAAAATTCTTAAAAAGGGTTAGTTTGAGTTGAAAAATTAGAGACGACTTTTTAACTTTTTCTCTCATTAAAAAAATATAATAATAAATTAATAGTAGAATAAAAATAACTAAATAATAATAGAACAAAAATAACTAAATAATAATAGAATAAAAATAACTAAATAATGATAGAATAAAAATAACTAAATAATAATAGAATAAAAATAACTACATAATAATAGAATAAAAATAACTAAATAATAATAGAATAAAAATAACTAAATAATAATAGAATAAAAATAACTAAATAATAATAGAATAAAAATAACTAAATAATAATAGAATAAAAATAATTAAAATTTCAAACAAGTTTATTAAAATCCAGACAAATGCAAATGATATTGTTTATAAATTTGGATTATTTATTTTTTATAAAAATTTTACCTCATTATTCCATGTATTTATCGAACCATCCATAATTATTATTTTCTGAAGTACAACACATTTTTAAGCCGCTTTTAAGAATACTTAAAACAATATATTTTGCAAAACTCATAAAAAAATACGTTTATTCATTCCTAATGTAACTTGTTTTGTCATTTTGGTACTTGTTATTCAGCTCTTTATTATTCTAAATAGTTTTCCGAACTACAACATATATATATTCATGGAACGCAATCGTTTATTTATAAAGATTACAAAACAATTTATTATCGCTTACCATACATAAGATAACAACACAGTAAGCAAACGACTTTGACATGTTGCCATTTGAAGTTTTCTCCGGACAGCAAATATATCTATTTTCGCCAAAAAATCGTTCATTTATAAATATATTTTTTCCATCTGTATAGAATGAAAGCTAATATCTTTTTTGAAAATTTTTGTTTAATTTCTGGTAAAAAAAAATTTCATTTTTTTTTTTTGGTTTTGGCTCATAAAGATTTTGGTGTGATATAAATTTTTGCCTAACAAAAAATGAATAATTCAGATCTTGACTGAGAAGAAGCATAAAGGTTCGAATTTCTGCAACGAAAATTTCATCGCCAACTTGATAGTAAAAAAAGATTTATTTAGATATTTTTGGCGACAAAATCGATGTTGCGGGGAAATGTTTGTCACTAAACCTGCCGTTTTCCTTTACATCTGTTCCGAAATCTTCGAATTTTAACAAAAAGAAAAGTATGAAAAATGAGAATGATAAAAATAGAAAACTTCAAAAGTATTTAAAGATATTCTAATGACACCGTTATAGTCAACTGGCTTTCGAAATCTGATTTTTCCCTCCATGATTCATGTTGACTCTAGCTGTTGAAACAATAAATTATCGTACGTGCGGACAATGTATTTAATTTTGAGATAATTTTATCAATTTTTATGTTCCGCGCTTTATCGAGATATACAGAGTTTAAAAAAGCGCCGACAATTGTATTACATTACTATTTGCTTAAACATTGTAACCGAATGATTTCCAAAACTCTTTGAAGAAAGCTAATACTCGCTAAGAATTTTTGAATAATATTTACACAAATTTCGAAACGTTTTTAAGCTTTTGTATTTCAAAAACTCATTAACTATATTTACAACATACGGGGAAAATCTCATATTTGTATGGAATAATCATTTATAATATAATGCAATAATATTAATATAATTTATATATCTTCATCATTTTCACTGGCGCAACAGCCCCATAGTGTGACAAGGCTGTGTGCCTACTGTAGATTACGAGTTGTTGTTTTTACGGGGTATGGCTGTTAGCCCTACGCTCAACAGCCATATTAGATCAGGAGTTACTGTTTAAAGTGGATTCCGACAGATCCGGCAGATTTTGAGATATGAATGTTTTCTCTTTACGGGTAGGGTTTTCAACACTACATCCAACGCTCTACAGTCATATTAGACAATTATCTACTATTTAAAGTGGATTCTAAACCATTACAAACATCCATAGCATCACCGGGACTAGAACCCAAAAGCTGTGGCACTTAGGGCCAGAGCACTAGTCATTAGCCATCAGGTCTCACTTTTAACAAATCTTTCAAGCAAAAAAAGTGCTCTGATACAATAAATAAACTAAAATATTAAAACAAAAACTATCAAAGGAAGAAACATGTTTACATTTCTGCAATGTGTAACTGTAACCATTTTTATTTTACATTCTTTATTAGAAACATTAGTGGGAAAAGTTTGTTAACTCAAATACTTTTAAAAAGTAAACTATTTGCCCCATTTAGTTAATAAATGTAATGGTATCAATTACAGTAACATAAATTAATATAAAACGTCTACAAAAGCGTTTAGCCCTTCCGAATAACAAATTTAATCTTTTACGTTCAAAGACATGAATAATAAATGGAACGTTAATTAAATAAAATTCTGCATGGCTTCCCCCTGGGTTCAATCTCATCAAGTTGTCATTTAAGCAGAGTAGGATGTCTTTATTATTGCTTTCATAAAAAAATATTTCGATCAAATATTTAATTTTGACGTGTAATTTCCATTAAAGCGATATTTAAGAACTGCATTGTAGAAAGTGCGTAAGGTTATTGTCATGGGTTATTATCTGTTGCCACAAATGTTCCACAAAGTAATATACTCAATGTCGTCTGCTCTAAATGATCTTATTATTACTAAAAAGGAAAACTTAATATCTGAAGTATACTGACAAAACTGACAATTTTAAATGAAAATCAACTTTACCATAATAATTTAATTATTTTCTTAAATTATGATGACCAACTGCCTTATATTAAAACATTATTTTTTTACAATTATTTCATTTTTTTTTTTTTCTCATTTTAAGCAAATATTTTTCGAAATTTTAATGTCTTCGCCAATAAATAACAAATTTAGCTACCAATCAAATTGTATTAACTTAGTGGAAGTTAGTGAAAAATTAATTGCAAAATTTATTACAACTACAGAATCACAAGGAATTTCGATTTTTATTATTTTTTATTCAATTAAAAAATATTTAAGCATTTAATTTAATTTTTTAAATCTATTTAAAATTAGCGTTACACTTTATGCGGCAACAATAATTAATTATGTAAGATATGATTTGTAAATCAGTGTTATATATATGTATTCTGTATACTAACCTATGCATTAAACATAATGTAAATTATTATTTGTTTCTTATTACCTAAACTGTAAATTTTACCTGGAATATTTTTTTTCTTTATTAGAAATCCACATATTATATGCGAAAAATGCAAACAATACATAAATTATGAACATTGCGAAATATCCATACATTATATACAAAGCAAACAATACATAAATTTGAGCATTGCGAAATATCCACATATTGCATGAAATGCAAACAATACATAAATTAGGAGCATTGCGAAATATCCACATATTGCATGAAATGCAAACAATACATAAATTAAGAATATACCAAAATATCCACATATTATATACAATTCAAATGATACATAAATTATGAATATTGCGAAATATCTACATATTATATACAATGCAAACAATACATAAGTTATGAACATTGAGAAATATCATAGTACATTCAATGTATTGTTTTGTTTCATATTATTATATTTCTCTAAATATAATAACATGAAACAAAAAAAAAAAATATGAAATTATATAATATGTCAGTGAAATTATATGAAATTTTCCAAAAATAATCTCAAATTTTGGTTCAAATTAGTTATTCTAGTAAAGTTAAAGTTAAAATAAAGATTAAATAATCGAGAACAATAAAATTTATGAAAATGGATGATAAGAATATATTTCATAACTATATCATAAATGTCTAATGTTATATTTTTAGTTTAAAACTATTAGTAGTAGTAGTAGTAGCAGTATAAAAATATTCTTAGAGAACTGTAAACTTATTTACATTATTCAATATTATGAGAATAAAAATATCAAAAAGGATATTTTTTTTTAGTTCCTAAATTTAATGTTGCTTATAAAACATACTGAATTTCAAATTTCTACTTAGTATAAAAGAACCTAAGCAAAAGTTTCTTTAACGTTAAACGCTACTATGCCTCAATCAGTGAACGCATCGTTGAAGATGAAACTTTTCAGTTTAGAATTTATTGCAGCTTAAAATAAATTTTAAACGGTAAATTTACATGTGCTTTAACAATCATTGAATTCTAATAAAGCATGCAGATTCGCGTCACGTAGGAAGGTTTTTGGAAAAGTTGAAAATATATCGTTATAAATTTGTTATCCAAGGTTGAGTATTATATTTTTATTTCTTATTAAGAACAAAGATTTGGAACTCCCTTTTTTTTTTAAATTCAGATTAAGATTGTCGAAAAGGTCTTTTGTTTTACCGACGGATGACAAAGGAATACATTGCCTTCCCAGGGAAACATTTTACTTTCAGGACATTTTATTTTTAAGAAAATCGCATTTGTATGTCGCCACCAAGAGAAAAACAGAATTCAAATAGAGGTTGGGTTTTTTTTTTGCTGCTGTTGTTGCTTCATCGGTGGAGGAAGAAGGTAATACATTACCTTCCAGGAGATTTTCTTAAGGGAAACATTACTTTTTATAATTCTTTTTTTTTTTTTTTTTATATTTTTAGACTTTATATGTCGCCACAAGAGAAAAAAAGACAATTCAATAGGTCTCCTCTTTTTTTTTTTCTTTGAGTCGATAGGGTGGATGGAGAAGGGAATACGTTGCCTTCCAGGAGGACAGGAAACATTTTAATTTCAGGACTTTTTTTTAGGAAAACTGCATTTGTATGGCGTCACCAAGAGAAAAAAATAGAATTCAAATAGGTTTCCTAATTTTTTTTTCTTTTAAGTCGAAAATACTGTTTTTTTACTGACGGATGACAAAGAAAATACATTGCCTTCCAGTGAGACTTTTAAGGAGAAACATTTTACTTTTAAGACTTTTTTTTTTTTTTTTAAGGAAAACCGCATTTGTATGTCACCACCAAGAGAAAAATCGACAATTCCAATAGGTCTTCTTTTTTTCTTTAACGAAAGGGACCATTGTTTTACCTATTGACAAAAGAAAATGCATTGCTTTCCAGGAAGGCGCGAAATATTTTACTTTTAGGACAAACATTTTACTTTTTAGGTTTTCTTTGTTTTTTTCAATGGTGGTGAAGAAGGGAATACATTATCTTCAGGAGGATTTCCTTAAGGAAACATTTCACTTTTCAAACTTTCTTTTAAGAACACCTCGTTTGTATGTCGCCACCAAGAGAAAAAAAAACGAAAATTCAAATAGGTTTTCTACGGTTTTTTTGTTTCATTGGTGGATGAAGAAAAGAATATATTACCTTCCAGGAGGACTTTTTAAGGTAAAAACATTTTACTTTTAGGACTGTCTTTTAGGAAAATCACATTTCTGTGTCGCCACCAAGAAAAAAAAAGGCAATTCAAATAGGTTTTCTTCCGTTTTTTTCTTTCCATTGGTCGATGAAGAAGGGAATGCATTACCTTACAGGAGGACTTTTAAGGTAAAACATTTTACTTTTTTAGGCTATCTTTTAGGAAAACCGCGTTTGTATGTTGCCACAAAAGAAAAAACGACAATTCAAATAGGTCTTCTTTTTTTTTCTTTTGGACCATTGTTTTTTGGATTAAAGAAAATCATTGGTCAGGGAGGAAGGACAAATATTTTACTTTTACAAATATTTTACTTTTCAAAGGAGGTTTTCTTTGTTTTTCAAGGGAAGCATTTTTAATTTTAGGACTTTCTTTTAAGAACACCTTTTTTATGAAGACCGCATTTATGGTTTTCTACGGTTTTTTTGTTTCATTGGTGGAGAAGAAAAGAAAAACACAGGAGGACTTTTTTCAAATTTTACTTTTAGGACTGTCTTTTAGGAAAATCACATTTTTCGCCACCAAGAAAAAAAGGCAATTCAAATTAGAAAGTTTTTTTAAGTAGAAAGAGTCTTTTGTTTTACTGATATATAACGAAAGAAAACATTACTTTCAGGGGGACTTTTTAATGGGAAACATTTTACTGTTAGGGCTTTTAGGAAAACCGCAGTTGTGTGCCGCCGCTAAGAAAACAAATGCTATGCAATCACAATCGATGAATAGAACAAATGTTATGCAATCGCAATCAATAAATAAATAAAATATAGATAATAACCATCGTCAATTTTCTTTTAATTATTGGTCGCTTCACCATCTTTCTTTCAAATACTGTTGTTACACTCAGCAAACTTGTCCTCTTGGGTGCCAGCTTGGAGTTACTGCGTCAGAACCTAGTTCTCCTTCTTCAAATGAAGCAAAGAAGCCAAGTCAGAATTCCAATTCGAAAATGGGAAACCATCAGGGATTTCAATCCGAAAGGCAGTCACTAAACTATTAACTCATATCTTCATGATTTAGAGTTTAGAATTACAAATCTTTACTCTGGAGTTCTGGGTGGTTTAAACAAAATACTTTGGTTTCGGAACTGCCACACACTTTTATCTTGATGTTGGAGCTGCTTTAGGTCAATGTCCATTAAATATTTACTCATAAATAAAGTAAAAGCGATGTCATTCACTTATTTTGGCAACAAACTTGAAATTAAATATCAAAATAACAAACATGAAGTTAACTCACTCATTTCTAACACTGATCACTTTGGAATAAGAGTTCTTTGTTTCGTTAAAATTAGTCGCTTTGCTATATTATCCCAATCAATAAATAATTACTATATGTTGTTCTAATGCAGCTGGCAATACAGATACAGTTAATCCTTATGCCATAAGCAAGGGCTGCACCGCTGTTACTCCTTTAGCACAACCCAGGGGCACGTGTAGCTAACACGGCAGTCACTAAACAATTAACTCTATCTCCGTGATTTAGAGTTTAGAATTAAAAATCTTTAGGAGTTATGGATGGTTTAAACAAAGTACTTTGGCTGCGTAACAGCCACACACTTTTATCTTGATGTTGGAGAGCGTTGCTTTAGGTCAATGCCCATTAAATCTTTACTCATAAATAAAGTAAAAACGATGTCATTCCCTTATTTTGGCAACAAACTTGAAATTAGATATCAAAATATCTAATAACTAATATGAAATTAACCCGCTGTTTTCTAACTCTGAACACTTTGGAATAAGAGTTCTTTATTTCTATTTAAAATTAGTAGCTTTGTTATGCAATCACAATCAATAAATTGGTAATCTATAGATAATAACAGATGGTTATTATCTATATATTAACTATTGATTTATTATAAAGATGACGATACGACTAATCATTAAAAGGAAATTTGACGATCGTTATTACCTATACATATATAGATGTAGATAATAACAATCGTCAAATTTCTTTTTCATTTTTAGTCGCCATCGTCATCTTTCGTTCAAATACTTTTACACTCAGCAAAGTTAATGCGTCTCAACCTAATTCCCCCTCACAAAATGAACCAAAGAAGTCGAATCGGAATTCCAATTCGAAAATGGGGAACCATCAGGGATTTCAACCCGAACTGCAGTAACTAAACAATTAACTCGTATCTCCGTGATTTAGAGTTCAGAATTACAAATCTCTACTCATAAATAAAGTAGAAGCGGTTTCATTCCCTTTTGGCAACAAAGTTTATTATTTTTTTTATTTCCAATGGAAGGCTACAATAAGCAATAAAATACAAAAAAACACAGGAATATGAAAACAACAACGAGAATCGAAGGAAATCACATAGTGACATATTTAGCCCATAAAAGCCCTAGCCTTCCAGTAACGACCATACGCAGTAGAGGAAACAAGTGTAGGTCAGGCAGGAAGGTGAGATGAATCCATGTCCTCTCAGAGATTGCAGAACATGCATTTTGGGAATTCAAATATTCTCATTCGAAAAAGGTGATTAACCAAACCATCATGGCACGTCAGGAGTCTGAAAAGGGTTAGTAACAAACTTGAAATTAAATATCAAAATATCATAACAACAAGCTTGAAATTAACGCATTGTTTTCTAACTCTGATCTCTTTGGAATAAGAGTGAGGGAAACCATCAGGGATTTCAACCCGAACTGCAGTCACTAAACAATTAACTCGTATCTCCGTGATTAAGAGTTCAGAATTACAAATCTTTACTCATAAATAAAGTAGAAGCGGTTTCATTCCCTTTTGGCAACAAAGTTTATTATTTTTTTATTTCCAATGGAAGGCTACAATAAGCAATAAAATAAAAAAAAACACAGGAATATGAAAACAACAACGAGAATCGAAGGAAATCACATAGTGACATATTTAGCCCATAAAAGCCCTAGCCTTCCAGTAACGACCATACGCAGTAGAGGAAACAAGTGTAGGTCAGGCAGGAAGGTGAGATGAATCCATGTCCTCTCCCAGATTGCAGAACAGGCATTTTGGGCTTGCAAATATTATCATTCGAAAAGATGATTGGCCAAACGATCAAAGGGCCGTCAGGAGTCTGAAAAGGGTTGGTAACAAACTTGAAATTAAATATCAAAATATCATAACAACAAGTTTGAAATTAACACATTGTTTTCTAATTATGATAACTATGGAATAAGTGAGGGAAACCATCAGGGATTTCAACCCGAACTGCAGTCACTAAACAATTAACTCTCTCTCTCAGTGATTAAGAGTTCAGAATTACAAATCTTTACTCATAAATAAAGTAGAAGCGGTTTCATTCCCTCATTTTGGCAAAAAAATTGAAATTAAATATCAAAATATCATAACAAACTCGAAATCTACGCATTGTTTTCTAACTCAGATCACTTTGGAATAAGAGTACTTTGTTATATGTTAATGTGTTAATACATATGTTAAAATTAGTCGCTTTGCTATATAATCACAATCGATACAGATAATAATCATAATAATAATAATATACAGATAATAACCATCTATATATATATATATACATATTGTATATAGATATATAGATATATATATTGATATATATATCTATCAATATATATATATATTGTATATAGATCATAACCATCGTCAAATTTCCTTTTAAGTGTTAGTCGCTTTATCATCTTTTCAAATACTTTTACACTCAGCAAACTTGTCCTCTTAATGCGTCTCAACCTAATTCCCCCTCACAAAATGAAGCAAAGAATCCAAATCGGAATTCCAATTCGAAAATGGGAAACCATCAGGGATTTCAACCGAACTGCAGTCACTAAACAATTAACTCTATCTTCGTGATTAAGAGTTTAGAATTACAAATCTTTACTCATAAATAAAGTAGAAGCGATTTCATTTCCTTATTTTGGCAGTCTTTACGACATCGTCCTAAGCACTAAAATCCCTTTTGTGTATTTCGAGTGTTCTTTACAGTTTTCCAAAACGGTTTAATTCGAAGGGCCGGCCTTTTAAAAAGTTTTAAGGAAAAGAGTATTGGGATCTTATCGTAAATGCTAAGTATCTCGTCTTTTAAAATACGTTCGATTTTACGATGTGTTTGGTGAAAATTTGGCGAGTATTTTTATTGGGTTATATTCAGCTTTTCGAATCATAAACGGGTTAGCAAAAGAAATATTTCACTGATTTAATACAAATTCGTTTTATGTGTTTGGTTTATGGCTGAAGTTTGGCGATAAATGTGTAAGGTTCGATGATTATTATTTTCTGTAACATAATTCTTTAGAACGCCTGAGAGCATATCGGAATGGAAATCGATACCAAACGATCTGGATATTTCATAAAATGAAGTAAAGTGGATTGTAAATTGTAAGCGTTTTGAAGATATATTTTTATGGTAAGGATTATACTATAAAAACCTATAATCAAAATATTTTTATTTAACATAGTTATAAGAAAGATTCTGTTGGCGTATTTTAGGTTCAGCCATGCAAAACATTTGGCTTAAGATTATGCGATTGCAAATGCAACCGATGCTTTATTACTTATTAGAAAAAGGAGCCTGGCATTGTCCGGATTATTAAATTTCGATAACTTTTAATGAAATAAAATACTAATCGCAATTATCAAAATTAAAAATAAATTTTAAAAAGATCTTATTAAAGATTTTTATATTTCTGATGAAAAAAATCTGACAATATAATCGGTAAATCCTTTCGCCAAAGTACGCCAAGTAACGGGTTGCAATTGTTAAAGGGTTGCAGAAAAAATGCCGGGGATTTACTATAAAAAAAATTTTCACCAAAGTACGCCAAGTAACGGGTTGCAATTGTAAGTTAAGTGAATTGCAAACAGTTTAAGTAACACGGGGCTCCCACATTTCATAACTTATCGCCCAATTGGCGCCTTAAAAAAGGTCGCCAAATCCCAATGGCCCCTTTATTACTATTTGGTCAAAAATTCTTCTTATATACATTTAAGAATTATTTCATCATTCTTGAAATAAAGTATTTATAAATAAATCCTCCATCATAAATTTAAGATTTCTTTCGGTCCTCCGTATTTAAGTTTTGTAAAAAATTTAACCATTTCCTTTTTTAATTAATTTTACAACATTATAAATTAAAAATGTATGCATAAAAATAGCATTATATTGAAGCTGTCAAGCAATTAAGCTCTGACACTGTTATAAAATACATTCCAAATGATATAGAAATTTTTACAAAAACCAGGATATTTTTGTTCTTTTTGTAAAGTATTATAATGCCTTATTGCGCCTATGTATTAGGAACTAGAGGTTTCCGTTTAATTCAAAAAAAAAATATTTAGAATTTTTTTCGTTAATTTTTGGCTAAGCACTAAAGCAAAAATAATAAATTTAAAAAAAAAAAATTGAACTTTTAAATGTTAAGATTTTAAAGTAAAATATATCGATAGGCCCTGATGGCCGAGTGATCAGCTCTGGCGCACGGTATCACAGATTTCGATTCTAGTCCCGGCGTTGCAAAGGTTACTAGTAGTGGTTCGGAATCTTCTTTTTAAGCCGTGGGTCCCTGTATAATAGACTGTTGGGTGTTGGGCTAATAATCTTACTCCATAAATAATAATAATCTTACTCCATAAATAATAATAATCTTACTCCATAAATAATAATAATCTTACTCCATAAAAATAAAACATCTCCTGTTTCGTAATCTGCCAGTAGGAGATTCCGAAAGAGGAGATGTTTTCTTCCACTCGAGACAGCGCCTGCTATACCAAAGACCAGAGCGCTAACCAATTGGCCATCAAGCCGCTGCCATAAACTTGGTGGTGAAAACCGAATTTACTTTCTTGACAACCTAATATATTCTATCCCTACTAAATAATAAAGTTAAATGTGGAAGATTTTTTAAAATGAGATTCGTTAGCTAATTAACAATTTTTAGCATCATTAATTTATCATCATTTAGCCATCAGCCTGCAAATTAGCCTTATGGCCAATTGGCTAGCTCTCTGGCCTCTAGTACTCTCTGTACCACAGGCTCACTACCACAGTACCACAGGCTCACTACTACAGGCCACTAGCTCTCTGTACCACAGGCTTCAGGTTCGAGTTTCTGGCGGTGGCATGGATGTTTGTGAGTGGTTCGAATTCACGTTAAACTGTAGGTCACGGTCTAATTAACCTAAAGTGTGTACAAAATGACAGTAGAGCGACAAACCAAACAAAACCACTAGTACTCTCTGTACCACAGGCTCACTACCACAGGCCACTAGCTCTCTGTACCACAGGCTTCAGGTTCGAGTTTCTGGCGGTGGCATGATGGATGTTTGTGAGTGGTTCGAATTCACGTTAAACTGTAGGTCACGGTCTAATTAACCTAAAGTGTGTACAAAATGACAGTAGAGCGACAAACCAAACAAAACCACTAGTACTCTCTGTACCACAGGCTCACTACCACAGTACCACATGCTCACTACTACATGCCACTAGCTCTCTGTACCACAGGCTTCAGGTTCGAGTTTCTGGTGGTGGCATGGATGTTTGTGAGTGGTTCGGAATTCACGTTAAACTGTAGGTCACGGTCTAATTAGCCTAAAGTGTGCACAAAATGACAGTAGAGCGACAAACCAAACAAAACCAATATTTGAAGACGGCAAAAGGATTGTTTAAAATAGACTGCAAAAGCAGAGAATGATAACCTTCTTCAAATTATTCCATGAAAAAAAACACTAGATGAGATAAATCCAAAAAAATATTAGAAAATAAGTCCAAAAAAACAAGTCTTTACAATGTATCCTTAACGAATCAACCACAAAGACAAAAGTAAAACGCAATTTGTCTCTTATTCCAAACAATTAACTCAATCTGATATCGGATGCATGCGAGTAGTAAAAGGTAATGGCATCAGATCAGATGACAAGAGAATAAAATGATTCCGAGTCGAAAGCCAATGGAAAAAGAAACCGTAAGAAAAAAATAAATTATCCAACAGAATTCGGTCTGTGAACAAAATGATAGAATCGTTTTTAGTATTTTTATTGGTTAGAGTGGAAGGTAATAGAAAACTACTATCTGGAACAAAAAGGATTGTCACTGATGCATTACTTCTTCGGCAAGACACGAAGGTCATCGGTTCGTTCTTTTCAGTTATAATAACGGATGATTGAAAAGGATTGGAATAATTTGGAAAACTAATATTGAAATATTCATATTTCGCAGAAAAGGAATGCGTGCTCCAATCAGCCATCACAAGAAAAATTGGTAAGACGACAAATCAGACGGGTCCAAATGCCGTGGTATAATAGGGAATAAAGATGATTTTGACAATTTTTTTTTGTTCTAATGCAGCTGGCAAGCGCTTAGACAGTCTTGCCTACACCTTGCCTTGGATGGCTTAAGGCATGCGCTACACCGACGTTACTCAGCACTAACCAGGAGGTGCGTGTAGCTTGAAGATAAGCTACGGACGTGGAGCTACAATACCTCCGCAACGCTCTACGACCTTGTTAGACTGGGACCTACGGTTTAAAGTGGATTCCGAACCACTACAAACATTCATAGCACCGCTGGGACTCGAGCCCGAAACCTGTGATACCGAGCGCCAGAGCGCAAGCCACTGGCCTTTCAGGCCCCATTTCGACAAATTTTAATTACAATAAAAGTATTCAATTTTTAAAAATTAAAATTTTGCCGACTTGTAGCTCAGTGGCAAAGCGCGCCGCTGGTGAGCCTTAGGGCAGAGGCTCAATCAGATGGCGGCTTTGTTGTAGACACTGTTTCCAAAAGAGTGGAGGCCCGATAGCGTTTGTGATGTTCAGCATCTTGCATCGTCAATTGAACTACCTGATGGGAGTTTTCCGGCTTTTTTTGTCCCAGTGGCCTGATGGCCAATTGGCTATTAGCGTTCTGGCCTTTTGTTATCACAGGCTTCAGGTTCGAATCCTGGTGGTAACATAGATGTTTGTTAGTGGTTCGAATCTACGTTAAACTGTAGTCCCGGTCTAATTAGCCTAAAGTATGCGCAAAAATGATCGTAGAGAACGACAAACCAAACCGGCGTTTCTCCCATACGTTAAGCAAATAAGGGTAGTTCCCCCATAAAAGTCATCCCGGAAGGTATTGCCCCTCTTCATCACTTCTTTCTGAGATTCGGAGTCAAGTCAAACTTATCTACAGGTGCTCCCTCACAGCAGAAGCTGCCCCCCCTGTCCTTCCATGAGTCCATACATACGGGTTCTTGGACTTGGTCTAGATGTTGCTATCTACAAGGTGGATAAGAAACCATAACAACACAGTTAAGATTTTAAATTACATAGTATCAAAACAAAAATTAAATTGAAAATTTCTAAATAACTATTAAAATTGCTTTGCGCTGTATTCCTGCCTAGCATCCCTAACGCGTAATCGATTCGTCCATTTCCGTTTGTAAACAAGAAGTTTGCCTTTCCACCAAATAACTGGTTAAACTATAAACACGCATGAAATAAGATAAAAATTTTATTTAGAATTATTATTAAAGTGTACAATACCTCTCATACCTTTGAACAAAGCAGTTTCGCGAGTCCTACACTTGAACCTACGAGTACTCCATCACAACAGAAGCTGCTCCTTTCCTCCATCCATGAGCAGACTACTCAAGGATGTCCATCCTGCGCGGGCGCACAGTGAGAATTAGTCACAACAGAAACAACGCAAAGAAAATTATGAGAGAAAAAAAAACGAAAAAATATAAATTATTCAATTTCATTTGGAATAAAAATGAATGCTTAATACATGTTTGTTTTTAATAAAGAAATTTAAATTTATTATTCTCTTTTTTCTTTACTGTAACAAGGAAAGAAAATTTTTTTTTTTTTTTTAGAATATATTATGAATTCTTATAAATATTTAGTTCCGCGATTAATCCGGTTCAAAATCCAGAAAATCAGTGGAACTGATTACCTGGATTATGCAAGATATTACTTCCTCATCATTATCATCATCGGTGCAACAACCCCATGGTGCACCAAGGTCATCTCTGCTTACTAGCAGGTTTCGAAACAGGAGATGGTTTCTTTTTAACGGGGTAGTATTATCTGCTCTATTCTCAATGCTCTACAGTGATATTAGACCGAGACCAACGATTTAAAGTGCATTCCGAACAGCTACAAACATCCAAGGCATGGCCGGAACTCGAACCAAAACCTACGGCACTGAGTGCCAGAGCGCTGGTCACTGACCATCAGGTCCCTTTGCTTTACTCACATTAGTAAAATAATCTTTAACAAGCTGCACTTCTTCTATTTGAAGAATCGTGTTCGTCATAACAGATATTCTTCTAATCAGATCTCATTTGTTAGTAAACATATAATTTATGATTATTGAGCTGCATATCAGTTAGAATCATCAACCTAATTCTAGTAAAATCGGATAATCGCAACAAATCTGTGAAACCCTATAACTAATAATCATAAGGATTGAGATTTGCTAACCTGAGAGAATTATGAGGGACATATGACAGCATGTGATTATGTATTGATTCATATGACTGAGCATGTGATTTATGGCCAATACTGCATGCAAGAGTGTAGCTATGCACTAACCTACAATGAAGTTGTAACAGATTTTGGTTTAAAATAAAACTTCTCATCATTTCATGCGTTTCAAACCTTCTTCAATTCTTTATTTTTAACTATATCGTAATCTTCCTCTTCAAAGAAAGGTAAATATGTCTGTTTTCAGTTAAATTTAAAAATAATATCTAAATATATTTCTTTCCTTAAACTGTTTGGAAAAACATATATTTTTATTCAGTTTTCACATTAAGACTATTCATCATTGATATAACAGACCCGCTGCTGAATTATCTTTACCTGATATATGACATTCAAAAGACGGGGAAAAACGAATCTCTTTTCTAGGTCTTACTATGGTCTTTCTTAGATTTTAGATCTTTTTAAGATCTTACTCTTAAATCTAAGGGTTAAAAAAGAAACGAATCTCTTTTTTCAATCCCTTCTATTAGCTCACACTCTCCCCTATATATATCTTGTTCAGATTTTCAATCGTTCGTAAAATACTTTTTATTCATCCACTCAAGTTCAAAAAAAAATTTTTATCTTGTAGTGGATGACACTGGATGTTAATACAGTTTTTTCAAATATTAATTCATTCATTAAATTTAATGAATTAATTTTGTTTGTTTTAGATTTAAGTTGCACATATCTACCAATAAATGGCGCCAGATAAACTTTAAAAAATGAATGAAAATTATTTATAAAGGACTTTCTGCAATAGAGTGAAAAAAAAAGTAGGAATTGACTTTAAAATTTTTTTTATATTATTGTTTCACTCTTAGAAAGACCTAAAAAAAAGATTTTTTTATTTTGGAGATTAAAAAAAAGATTTTTCTTTTTTCCTCTTTTGGATGTCATACAGTAAAGACATATAGTAGATCCTTAATAGACATATAATAGATCCTTCCACTTCTAAGCTGAAAATAAAGATACGCAGGTACACGCGGGATGCGCGAAATATACTTCCTCTTTAGGTGAGAGTCTGTAGGACAACTAATAATAATACGCAGGGCTACGCTAAAAATATTTCCTCTTGAGAGGAGAGCATGTAAACTAAACGTTTCTAAGCGGCAGCACCGGTTGCGCTGTACTTCTTCTGGTGAGAATCTCGAGACCAACTGACCATTTCTCCTGAACACCACAGGGGGATACGTAGGAAGAACTTCGGCTACAGGACAAATTAGAATTTTTAACGATATTGTATAAATAACCGTTTTAACGATAACGTATAATTTTTAACTACAAATGCTAATCCAACCGTTATGTTTTAATTATAATTATCGCGCCTAAACAATGCTCGTAAAGTGAATACTAATTGGTTAAAAGTTCATGATGATCAGTTGAAGGATGTTGAATTTTATAAGGAACATAGAAACATAGTTTCACTTTCATATATAGAGATAATAGAGGTAAGGGAGTAAACATCCCATTGTGCAATACTTATCATCACCTGACAGCTGAACGCAGATCCTGCTATACCCGCGTGTTTCACTGAAGTGAAGCGAAATAGGATGTAAATAGGAGGTGTACGGTATTGCTTATCAAATAGAATGCAGCTTATAAAATAGAAGAAAAAAACAACCATTTTTTCACCTTCAAAAAATTTCACTTCCTACAGAGATCATAAAGTGAAAAATATAAGGTTTAAGATTGAAAATCATTTTCACAATTATTTCTCTTCATCAGATTCTGCGTCTAGTAAGGGAACGCTGAAGTGGGGACGACTTTCCGCTTGAAAACGTCCCTGGTATCATATCGCATCTGAAACAGTGGCAAAAAAAAAAAAAAAAAAATCTCATTAAATTTATGAGGAAGAGAAAATCTCATTTACACATGAATTTCCCTCAGGTCGTCCCCTCTGCGTTGTAGAACAAGAAGAGGGATCCATATCGGACGCATCCTGGCGTCGAGAGGAAGGGGGATGACTTGGTAAGTAAGTCCAGATCTGGACTGTTACCGAAAAATATAACTTAAGGTTTATTTTTATTTTTCTCACCAAGTATCCCAAAAGAAATGAAATTATAAAAAAATTGATAGTATAAGCTTGCAATTTGAATTTTCTGCTGTCAGTATGAATTGGAATGAGGTGGAAACCGTTTTTTTTCCCAAGTTGTGTCACAATGTCGATAATGTTTTAAGGATGTCCAATTTGTATTAAAATAGTTTTTATCGGGGTTTCAAATATAATTTTATTGTGAGATCAATAACATTTTAAGGTTTTTTCTCAACTTTTAAGCACATATAATATCTTATGACATTAAAATAGGACACACGGACCTCTTCTATCTGGTAATTTGTTGGTAGTAATTTTCATTGCATTTTATTTTAACTTTACCATGGTAACTTACAGTAGTTGAGATTTTATAGTTTTTCCAAAAATGAATCATTTCTATATTTATTTGTGAAACATTTTTATCTTTGTACCCGAAAATATATTTTAATTATTTTATCGTGCAGTGTGCAGGTTATGTAACCCAATTGTAACTGGGTGTGGTACGGTAGAGATACTTCAAGCATAGGATGGAGAACTAAGAACTTTATTGACACACGCACAAACAGCATGCAGGTAAAATTAGAGAAAGACAATATTTAACACGTTTAAAGACATTTACTTATAGAATTGTGGAAGGATTCCACTTCTAAGCTGAAAAGTCGATATTCAACTACGCGCTGGAAACGCGAAATACACTTCCTCTCTGGGTGAGAGTCTGTATGCCAACTAACACACAGGGATGCGTTAAATATATTTCCTCAAGGGACAAGAGACTGTTGATCAACTAAACATTTCTCAGCGACAGCGCAAGTTATGCTGTACTTCCTCTCGGGTCAGAGTCTCAAAATCACCTGACCATTTCTCCCGAACGCCACAGGGGGTCCATCTTTCCACTGCGTAGGAGGAACAGTTACATTAAATATATTTACTCGTGTGATGAGAGACTGTAGATAAACTAAACGTTCCTCGGCGCAGTTGCATTGTACTTCCCCTGGGTGAGAATCTCAAGGCCAACTGACCATTTCTCCTGCACGCCACAGGGAACACTCTTACTAGTGTGTAGGTTAGAATTTTTAACATCAATTAGAATTTTTAACAATATCGTTTAAATAACTGTTTTAACGAAACTGTATAATTTTTAACGATATTGTAATTGCCGCGCCTAAACAGTGCTTGTAAATTACATGGTTAAAATTTCATAAATGATCAGTTAAATCATGTTGCAGTTGAATGATGATTCATGATGATCAGTTGAAAACTTTGTAGAAGGAACATAGAAACATAGTTTTACATTCATATATGTAGAGATAATAGAGACAAGGAGTAAACATCCCATTATGCAATACTTATTATCACCTGAGAGTTGAACGCAGATCCTGCTATACTTGTGTGTTTCATTGAAGTGAAGCAAAATAGAATGATGAGTAGGATATTGCTTACCTAAATAGAATGCAGCTTATAAAAAAGAAGAAAATATCCATTTTTTTTCACCTTCAAAAAAGTGTTCACTTCCTACCGAGATCATAAAGGGAAAAATATAAGCTTAAGATTGAAAATCAATTTCATAAATATTTATTTTCATCTGATTCTGTATCTAGTAAGGCAACGCTCTGACGCTGAAGTGGTGACGACTTTACGCTTTAAAAAACGTCCCCAATATCAAATGGCATCTGAAGCAGTGGCAAAAAAAAAAAAGAAAAGAGAAAATCGCATTGAATTTATGAGGAAGAGAAAATTTCATTTACACATGAGTTTTCCTAAAGTCGTCCCCGCTGCGTCGTAATTTTTTTGTGAGATCAATAATATTTTGAGGTTATTTTCTCAACTTTTAAGTACAAATGCAGTCTCATGACATTAAAATAAGGACCCGCAGACGTCGGATATCTGTTGGTAGTAGTTTTTATTGCATTTTATTTTAACTTTACCAAGGTAAGTTCTAGTAGTGATTTTTTTCTGTTTTCCAAAAATAAATCATTGATGGACATATTTATCAAACTGTTTATCATTGTACCCGTATAGAATCGTGGAAGGATTCCACTTCTAAACCCTAAATCCGATATTCAGGTAGGCTCTGGATGCGTGAAATATGCTACCTCTCCAGGTGAGAGTCTGTAGCCAACTAATGTGCAAGAGTACGTTAAATATATTTCCGCTCCAGAAGAGAGATTGTTGATCAACTAACGTTACTCAGCGACAGAGCCGGTTGCGTTGTACTTCCTATGGGGTGAGAGGCGCGAGGCTAACTAACCATTTCTCATTAACGCAACAGGGAGCGCTCTTGACAGTGTGTAGGAGGAACACGGTTACAGAACTAATTAGAATTTTTAACAATATCACTTAAATAATCATTTTAACGATACCATATAATTTTTAAAGAAATTATAATTACCTTGCATCAACAATGATTGTGAAATAAATACTACATTTTTAAAATTTCATGATGATCAGTTGAATGATGTTGCAGGTTATAATGAACATAGAAACATAATTTCACTTTCATATATAGAGATTAAAGGCAAGGAGTAAACATCCCATTAGGCAACATTTATCATCACCTGAAAGTTGAACGCAGATCCTGTATATGTGTGTGTTTCACTAAAGTGAAGCAAAATAGGATGATGCGTAGGATATTGCTTATCTAATAGACTGCAGCTTATAAAATAGAAGAAGAAAATATCCATTCTTTCACTTCCTAAAAGTGTTAACTTCCTACCGAGATCACAAAGTAAAAAATATAAACTTAAGATTGAAAATCAATTTCACGAATATTTCTTTTCATCTGATTCTGCATCTAGTAAGGGAACGCTCTGAAGCTGAAGTGGGGA
Source organism: Caerostris extrusa (assembly GCA_021605095.1). NCBI lineage: Eukaryota > Metazoa > Arthropoda > Arachnida > Araneae > Araneidae > Caerostris > Caerostris extrusa. The sequence continues at coordinate 77,807 of BPLR01018735.1, forward strand.
CGACTTTCCGCTCGAAAAACGTCCCCGGTATCAAATCGCATCTGAGCAAGTGGCAAAAGAAAAAAATCTCATTGGATTTATGAGGAAGAGAAAATCTGATTTACACATAAATTTCCCTGAGGTCGTCCCCTCTGTGTTGTAGAGCAAGAAGAGGGATCTATATCGGACGCTGTCTGGCGTCTAGAGGAAGGGGATGACCTGGTAAGTAAGTCCAGATCTGGACTATTACCGAAAAATATAGCTTCTTAGATTTTTTTTCTCCTTCTTCCCAAGTGTCCGAAAAGAAATGACATTTAAAAAATTGATGGTATGAGCTTGCAATTTGAATTTTCTGCTGTCAGTTTGAATTGGAATGCCGATGAAAACTTTTTTCCTCTAGTTGTGTCATAATGTTGATAATTTGTTTTAAGAAAGCCAAATTTTTTTTAATTTTTTTTGTCAGGGATTCACATATAATTTTGTGAGATCAATAATATTTTAAGGTTATTTTCTCAACTTTTAAGCACATTTAAAATCTTATTGCATTAAAATAAGGGCATACATACCTCAGATATCTGGTAATTTACTAATTCATTGAATTTTATTTTCACTTTTTCTTACTTTGGTAATTTCTAGTAGTTGAGTTTTTCCTTCTTTTTACAAAAATGAATCATTGTTGCATTTATATATCAAACTATTTATTCTAGTACATGAAAATATAGTTCAATTATATCATCTTGTAGAGTGCAGGTAGTGCAAACAGATTATTACTAGGTGTGGGTGGGGTGAGACAGTTGAGGCACAGATTGGAGAACTCACAGCTGTTTTTGACACATGCGCAGACACCACACACATACAATAAGAGACATAGAATATTTAACCCATTTAAAGACAGATAATTATAGATTCTTGGAAGTACTCCGCTTTTAAGTCGAAAATCCAACATTCCGGTATGCGCAGGGTGAACGAAAGATACTTTGCCTTCGAGTGAGAGTCTGTAGGCCAACTAATAAGCAGGGTTGCGTTAAATATATTTCCTGTCACGTTGAGAGCCTGTATATCAACTATACGTTTCTCAGCGAAAGGCCAGTTACACTATACTTCCTCTCGGGTGAGAGTCTTGAAGCCAACTTTTGAAACCCACAAGGAGCTCTCTTGCCAGTGTGTAGGGCGACCACGGTTAGAATTTTTAACACTAATTAGGATTTTTAACATTGTCATTTAAATAATCGTTTTAACGATACCGTATAATATTTAACATTATAATTACCGCGCCTAAACAATGCTTGTAACGCAAATCCGTGCTTAAAATTTCATTATGATCAATTGAATGATGTTGCAGTTTATAAGGAGCATAGAAACATAGTTTCACTTTCATATATAGAGATTAGAGACAGGGAGTAAATATACCATTATGCAATACTTATCATCCTCTGAGAGTTGAACACAGATCCTGCTATACGTGTTTCTTTAAAGTGAAGCAAAAATAGGATGATGTGTAGAATATTGCTTATCTAAAAGAATGCAGCTTATAAAATAGAAGAAGAAGATATCCATTCTTTCCCCTTCAAAAAGTGTTAAACTTCCAAACCGAGATCATAAAGTGACATATATAAGCTTAAGATTGAAAATCAATTTCACGAATATTTCTTTTCATCTGTATTCTGCATCTAGCAAGGGAATGCTCTGAAGCTGAAGTGGGGACGACTTTCCGCTCGAAAAACGTCCCCGGTATCAAATTGCATCTGAGGCACCAGTGGCAAAAAAAAGAAAAAAGAAGTCTCATTGAATTTATGAGGAAGAGAAAATCTCATTTGCACGTGCATTTCCCTGAGGTCGTCCCCTTATGCGTTATAGAGCAAGAAGAGGGATCCATATCGGACGCACTCTGGCGTCTAGAGGAAGGGGGATGACCTGGTAAGTAAGTCGAGATCTGGACTATTACCGGAAAAATATAACTTAAGATTTTTTCTTCTTCTTCTCCCCAAGTGTTGAAAAAAATAAATTAAAAAAAAAATTGATGATATGAGGCTGCAATTTGAATTTTTGCTGTTAGTTTGAATTGGTATGTCGATGAAAAATTTTTAACACCAAGTTGTGTTACAATGTCGATAACTTTGTAAAGAATGGCAAATTTGTTTTATAATGTTTTTTGTCAGGGATTCAAATATAATTTTTTGGGAGATCAATAATATTCTAAGGCTATTTTCTCCACTTGTGAGTACATATGAAATTTTTATGACATTAAAATAAGGGCACTCATATACTCGACTATCAGGTAATTTACTGGTATCGATATCTTTGCTCTTATCTTTTTCGTTGCTTTTTCTTTTAACATAATCTTATCATGGTAAGTTCCAGTAGCTGGGTTTTCCTGTATTCCAAAAAATAAATCAATGCTGGGCTTATTTATCTAGCTATTTATCATTGTACCCGAAAATGTATTTTAATTATGTCATCTTGCAGTGTGTAGGTTTGAAAACCACATTGTAAGAGGATGTGTTTGGGTTGAGATACTTGAGCCACAGGCTGGAAAACTCACTGCTTTATTGGCACACGCACAAACACCACATACATGCAATACAATATTTAACACATTTAAAAACAGATAATTTTAAATTCATGGAAGGACTCCACTTCTAAGCAGAAAACTCGAAGCTCGACATCGCACAGGGCCCGCAAAATATACTTTCTCTCCGGGTGAGAGTCTGTAGAAAAGCTAAACGTTTCTGAGCGGCAGTGCCGTTTGTGCTGTACTTCCTCTCGGGTGAGAGTCTCAAAGCCAACTGACCATTTCTCCTGAACGCAACAGGCACCAGTGTGTAGGTGGACCATGGTTTGAATTTTTAACAATATCATTAAATAACCGTTTTAACGATACCATATAATTTTTAACAATATTATAATTACCTCGCCTAAGCAATATTATAAAGCAAGTATTATTTTTCAGGATGTTTGGTTAAATGTTATCCCATTCTATAAGAAACATAGAAACATAGTTTCACTTTCATATATAAAGATTAGAGGTATGGAGTAAACATCCCATTATGCAATATTTGCTATTACCTGAGAGGTGAAAGCAGATCTTTCTATACTTGTGTGTTTCACTGAAGTGAAGCAAAATAGGATGACGTGTAGGATAGTGCTTATCTAATAGAAAGCAGCTTACAAAATAGAAGAAGAAAATATCCATTCTTCCACCTTCAAAAAAATGTTCACTTCCTACCGTGATCATAAAGTGAAAACTATAAGCTTAAGATTGAAAATCAATTTCACAAGTATTTCTTTTCATCTGATTCTGCATCTAGTAAAGCAACGCTCTGACGCTGAAGTGGGGACGACTTTCCGCTCGAAGAACGTCCCCGGTATCAAATCGCATCTGAGGCAGTGGCCAAAAAGAAAAAAAAAAAAATCTCATTGAATTGAGGAGGAAGAACAAAATCTCATTTACATATGAATTTCCTGAGGTCGATCCCGCTGCGTTGTAAAGCAAGAAGAGGGATCAACATCGGACGCATCCTGGCGTCTAGAGGAAGGGGGATGACCTGGTCAGTAAGTCGGGATCTGGACTATTACCGAAAAATATAACTTAAGATTTTTTTCTTCCCCTTTTCTCCAAGCGTCCGAAAAGAAATTACATTAAAAAAATTGATCGTATCATCTTACAATTTGAATTTTCTGCTGTCAGTTTGAATTGGAATGACGATGAAAACTTTTTATCGCAAGTTATGTCACAATGTCGATAAATTTTTTAAGAATATCAAATTTGTTTTTAAGTGTTTTTGTCAGGGATTTAAAATAAGTGTTTTGTGAGATTCATAATATTTTAGGATCATTTTCTTAACCTTTAAGTACAAATGAAATCTTATGACATTAAAATAAGGACACACAGACTTCGGTTATCTGGTCATCTGTTGGCAGTCGTTTTCATTGCATTTTATTTTAACTTTACCAGGGTTTATTCTGCTTTTCAAGTGATTCTTTGCCAGACTTATTTATCAAACTAATTCTCATTGTGCCCGATAGATATCCTTGTACCTGTATAGATTCGTAGGAGGATTCCACTTCTAAGCCGAAAACCTGATACTCAGGTACGCTCGGGATGCACGAAATATACTTCTACTCCGAGTGAGAGTCTATAATCCAACTAATACACAGTGATACATTAAATACATTTCCTCTCGAGATGAGAGACTGTACATCAACTAAACGTTTCTCAGCGGCAGCGCAGGTTGCGCTGTACTTCCTCTCGCGTGACAGTTTCGAGACCAACTGACAATTACCTCTGAATAAAAAGAGGGAGATAATAGAAGCAAGGATTAAACGTCCCATTATGCAATAGTTATTATCAGCTGTGAGTAGAACTAGAGAATAGAGATTCTGCTATGCTTGTGTGTTTCACTGAAGCGAAGCAAAATAGGAGGATGTGTCGGATATTGCTTATCTACTAGAATGCCGCTTATAATATAGGAGAACAAAATATCTATTCTTTCATCTTCAAAAAAGTGCTCACTTCCTACCGAGATCATAAAGTGAAAAATATAAGTTTAAGATTGAAAATCAATTTCACAAATGTTTTTTTCATCTGATTCTGTTTCTAGGTAAGGATCGCTCTGATGTTGAAGTGGGGACGACTTTCCGCTTGAAAAAACGTCCCCAGCATCAAATCGTATCTGAGGCAGTGACAAAAGAAAAAAATGTCATTGAATTTATGAGGAAGATAAAATCTCATTTACATGAAATTCCCTGAAGTCGTCCCCGCTGCGTTGTAAAGCAAGAAGATGGGATCAATATAGGACGCATTCTGATTGTCTCCATTAATAATCCTATCCTGTCATCCTAATTATCATCCTATAATTAATCCTATCCTATCATACTAATTATCATCCTATTAATAATCATATCCTATCATCCTATTAATAATCCTATCGTATCATCCTAATTATCATCATATTAATAATTCTATCCTATCATACTAATTATCATCCTATTATTAATCCTATCCTATCATACTAATTATAATCCTATTAACAATCATATCCTATCATCCTAATTATCATCCTATTAATAATCCTATCCTATCATCCTATTAATAATCCTATCCTAACATCCTATTAATAATCCTATCCTATCATCCTATTAATAATCCTATCCTATCATCCTAATTATCATCTTATTAATAATCATATCCTATCATCCTATTAATAATCCTATCCTATCATCCTATTAATAATCCTATCGTATCATACTAGTTATCATCCTATTAATGATCATATCCTATTATCCTAATTATCATCCTATTAATAATCCTATCCTATTAATAATTCTTTCCTATCATGCTAATTATCATCCTATTATTAATCCTATCTTATCATCCTAATTATCATCCTATTAATAATCCCATCCTATCATCCTATTAATAATCCTGAATCCTTGTATTTTTGAAACTTCACTAAATTTTTCATCTCGCATTTTATGAAATAGTATGCCTGAAATGTAAAACATTTGTACTTTTTTTTATTTAATTTCAATTCTTCTCTTTTGCAATTTGTATTATATTTTAAAGTTTAAGAAATTACGTTTTAAATTCACTTCCTTCTTGCAATTCCCCAAGTCAGAATTTCTTTTGTTAAATCCGTTTTATAAGTGATTCTTTCTGAGTCAATAGCGTGTGTTCTCGTCTTCTACACAAAGAAGATCTGCAGAGTCAGAAATTTTCCACAGAAAACTCAAAAGAAAATGAAAAAAAAAAAAAAACTTTCGTGAACGTACACAAAACATTTCTAGTTTTGGAAATAAAAGTGTACTTTAAGTTCTGAATGCCCTACTAGAAATTTTCCATTGTTGAATTAGAAAAAGAAAAATATATATATTTTTAAGGGGAGAAAATGCCGCTAGCATTGTAAAACAAGGAGAAAATATCTGTCTGGTGTTTAGTTTTGATCTTAGAATTTCTATGGTTTAATTTAGGTCATTCAGATTCTAATAAGAGTTATAAAAAATTAAATATCAACATTAAACAAAATTTTTAAGTCAATTCCTACATTTCTTTTTCACTATATTGCAGAAAGTTCTTTATAAATAATTTTCATTCATTTTTTTTAAGAAAAAAATTCTCTCTCTTTCACAACATTTTCCATCTGTCTCACTAATTTATTCACATGTTTCATTTTCTATTTTGTTCCCTTCTTGACTCAGATTAGAGCCCAAATGAAAAAAGAATCTCAAAAAGAAATTTTTTTTTTCCAGAGATCTACACGCTTCACCACTGACGGTATTCATTCCTAAATTTATATCCTGCTAAATATCTTAGAAAACAGAAATTTTTCTCCCATATAAAACTAAAATTAATTTATTAAATTTAATTAATTAATTAATATTTGAAAAACTGCATTAACATCCAGTGTCATCCCCTACAAGTTTAAAAAAATGTATTTGAACTTGAGTGGATGAATACAAAGTATTTTATTAACGTTTGGAAATTTGAACAAGATATATAGGGAGATATGTAAATATATATAGGGAGAGTATGAACTAATAGTAGAAATTGAAAAATTATTCAATAATAAAATGTCCTAATACATTTAGGGAAATTATCGGCATTTACTTTGGAGTAATGTTCATAGATATTTTTAAAAGCTGCTATGGATAGAATTTAAATCAATTTGTGTGATAAAATAATGCATTAAAAAAATATTTCTTCAAAAAACTTTTTAAAAATCAAGCTAAATTGCTCATCAAGATTTTTATACTATTAGCAATTATTTCAAAGATAAACACAATTGTAAAAAGTATTGAAAAACTTGGTAATAAACATAATTGAAATGATGATGTCAGTAGTGTTTGGTTCGCATACATTCTTACGGTTTGGTTTGTCTCTCTATAATCATATTGTGCACACTTTAGGCTAATTAGACACTGACCTACAATTTAACGTAAATTCTGGGCCTCTAACAAACATCCATACTACCGCCAGAATTCGAACTTGAAAAGTCTGTTGGTACTAGAGCGCTAGCCAATTGGTCATTAGGCCGCACGCCAAAGAGAAAAAGTAAAACAATATCTTGTATAGTCCAGATAATCAGTTCCACCAATTTCCCGGACTTTTTCAAACCGGATTAATCTCGGAACTAAATACACTGAAGTGACAAAAGTCATGGGATACCTCTTAATATCGAGAATCGTGTATCTCGTGTCGGCCCTCCTTTCATCCGGCGAAGTGCAGCAACTCGGCGTGGCATGGACTCAACAAGTCGTTGGAAGTCTTTTGCAGGAATATTGAGCCATGCTGTCTCGATAGACGTCCATAATTGTGAAAGCGTTGATGGTGCAGGATTTTGGGCACGAACAGACCTCTCGATGATGTCCCATAAATGCTCGATGGGATTCATGTCGGGCTATCTAGGTGGCCAGATCATTCGTTGGAATTGTCCAGAATGTTTTCAAACCAATCTATTCGAACAGTTGTGGCCCGATGACATGGCGCATTGTCATCCATAAAAATCCAATCTTTGTTTTGGGTTATGAAGTCCATGAATGGCTGCAAGTGATCTCCAAGTAGCTGAACATAAGCATTTCCAGTCAATGTTCGGTCCAGTCGCACCAGAGGACCAAGTACAGGCCATGAAAAAACAGCCCACACCATTACGGAGCCACCACCAGCTTGAACAGTGCCTTGCTGACAGTTTGGGTCCATGGCTTCGTGGGGTTGCGCCACACTCGAACCCTACCATCAGCTCTTACCAACTGAAATCGGACCAGGCCACGGTTTTCCATTCATCTGGGACCAACCGATATGCTCACGTGCCCACAAAGAGTCGCTGCAAGCGATGTCGTTCTGTCAGTAAAGGCACTCGAGTCGGTCTTCTGCTGGAATAGCCCAAGAAAGCCAAATTTCTCCACACAGTTCTAACAGACAAGTCCCTTGTACGTCCCATTGATTTCTGCGGTTATTTGACGCAGTATTGCTTGTTTGTTAGAATTTACGACTCTTTGCAGACGTCGCCGGTCTCGGTCGTTAAGTGTAGGCGGTCGACCACTGCGCTGTCCATGGTGGGATGTTATGCCTGAAATTTCATACTCTCGGCACATTTCACAGTGGATCTGGGAATGTTGAATTCCTAACGATTTCCGAAATGGCATGACCCATACGTCTAGCTCCAACTAACATTCCGCGTTCAAAGTCTGTTAATTCCCGTCGTGCGGTCATCATCACGTCAAAACCTCTTCACATGAATAACTTGAACAGAAATGAAAGCTCTGCGAAAGAACTGCGCATTTATACCTGTTCTACGCAATGCTACTGCCATCTGAAAATTTGCATATTGCTATCCCATGACTTTTGTCACTTCAGTGTATTTATAAAAATTCATAACATATTTTTTAAAAATCTCTTTCCTTATTTCTTATGATTTTCGCAGATATTCTTGAAATTTTCGTGAGCAATATTTTTCGAAGTCGCAAAAAAAATAAACATTTAACTCCCAGATTAAATAATGTCATAAATTTAATGCCATATAATATAATTTATTAATGTACTAATTAATCTCCATGCAATTCAAAGATAAACCCAATTGAAAAAGTATTGAAGAATTTGGTAATTGAAATGATGAAGTCAAGAATTTTTGATTCGCATACCTTCTTATGATGTTCAAGGATATTCTTGAAATTTTCATGAGCAATATTTTTTCAATTCCTGCTATTAACTCACACTCTCCCAATATATATCTTGTTCAAATTTTCAATCGTTCATAAAATACTTTCGTTCATCCACTCAAGTTCAAATACATTTTTTTAACTTGTAGTGGATGACATTTAATGTTAATACAGTTTTTTCAAATATTAATTCAGTAATTAAAATTAATTAATTAATTTTAGTTTTTTTTAAATTTATGTTGCATATATCTACCAATAGATGTCGCCAGATAAACTTAAAAAAATGAATGCAAATTATTTATAAAAATTTTCTGCAATATAGTGAAAAAAAGTAGGAATTGGCTTTCAAAAAAAAATGTTTATATTACGTGTTTTAATGTACTAAATAATCTAAGAAGCAATTCAAAGATAAACACAATAGAAAAAAATATTAAAGAATTTGGTAATTGAAATGATGTAGTCAAGAGTATTTGGTTCGCATACATTCTTATGATATTCACAGATGCTCTAGAAAATTCTCGTCAATTCGAATATTTTTTTCGAAATCGCAAAAATAAATATTTGACTTCTAGATTGAATAATGTCTTAAATATAATAAATTATTTAAAATGTATTAAATAATCTGTAAGCAATTCAAAGGTAAACATAATTTGAAAAAGTATTGGGAACTTGGTGATGAACACGAAAGGATGTAGTTAAGAGTGTTTATGTTCAAATACATTATTTATGATATTCACATACTCTTGAAATCCTTGTGAGCAACATTATTTTTCGGAGATTGTTAACCTAAAGAACTAAATACTTAGAAATTTAGAACACTGGTAGGATTCATGGGTTTTAATTCCTCCAGTTTGAGTGTGTTTATAAAACAAATGAGCAGAATTAGATTGTTTCAATATATCTGCTTAATAATATGTGGAATCAGATTAAACCACAGTAAAGCATTGACTTTTCCTTAATCTGTTTAACATTGTGTTGCATATCATCATTAGTATGTTTTCAAGAATTTTAATTCTTCCAGTTTGAATGTGTTTATAAGATACATGAGTAGAATTAAAATGTTTCTATATGTCTGCTAAAATAATATGTAGAAGCAGATTAAAAGCATTGAATTTTCCTTAATCTGCTTAACTTGGTGTTGTATATCAACATTAAGTAGAGGTAATTACAATAGTATTTTATTCTCGCTATTTATAAAGCATGGTGTAACGATGTACTTCAATGGCATTGTTTATAATGAATTATATCTTGGCCCATCATCACTTAATATAAACAACAGAAATGTTCGATAACTTGTAAAGTGAGTTACAAATGAAATGTGAAAAATATAAATTAACAAATAATGAATTTCAAGTATGAAACTACCATATTTAGAGTCATCATACTGTAAATCAAGCTGTACTTTAAATACGTGATGTAACCATGCTTCCTCCAACTCACTGGCAAGAGCGCCTCATGCGACGTTCAGAAGAAATGGTCAGTTGGACTACAGACTCTCGCAGGTGAGGAAGTATATTTTGCGCTTCCTGCGCGTAGCAGAGTATCTGGTTTTCAGATTAGAAATGGAGTCCTTCCACAAATTTATAATTATATGTCTTTAAATGAGTTAAATTGTGTATGTCTCTAATTGTGTTTGTGTGGGTGGTGTTTGTGCGTGTGCAAATAAAGCTGTGAGTTCTCCAACCTGTACATCAAGCATCTCAAGCCAAACACACCCAGCTACATTCTGGTTGTAAACCTGCACACTACATTGATATATTGTTGTTGTTGTCATATCCCTCGCGGAAGGAGGGCAGAGTGTTGCATTTCTGATGTGATAGAGCACTCGTAGGTAGAAGTCTGACTTCTGTTCCGTATCGCTGAAAAGAAGGGCAGTGCCTTCCGTGAGGACTTTTAGGGTAAACCACTCTGCATTTGCGTATTGTATGGGAGTAAAAATTAAAAATTGTATTTTTTTTTTAATTATATTTTGCTAAAAGCAATATTTAACAAAATATAAGCTAAAATATAAATTTTCCTAATTTCTCGATTCGCACTGGTTTCCAAACATAAGGGAAAGATCAGAAAATTTGCTCGGTCAAAAAATTAGTAAATTTTCATAAAAATTGAGTAGTTATACATATAAACTAATGCTATATAATAAAAAAATATAACATGCAAATTAGAAAAGCGACTATCGTTTAAAGACATTACACACGTGGCCGAAAACGGGCTTTAAAAAAGAAAATAAAAATTTCAGGAAAAAATAAGTAAAAATTAGCTAAATAAAACAACGCTTTTATATTATTCATTTAAGAATCTTTGCTTTTAATCAATATTTACTCAAAATATTTACAAAAAAAGAATACAAATAATTTAGATAGAAAATAAATTAATTTGAAGTGCCATAACTTAAAAAAAAAAAAAGGAATAAGATTAAATGTTTTTTATTGATATATAGCGGAAAATCAAAAACATTAAATTAATTCTTTCTAATGTAAACTAAAATTTGTTTTATAAACGTAGCAATAAATTAAAGTTTTTGAAGCTCCTAGATTGAATAATGTTCTAAATATAATACCTTATTTTTAACATAAATAATCTGTGAATATTTTATTGAAAGAGAGGATTTTTTTTTTTTATTAACTTAATCATTTAATTTCAAGAATTCTAATTTGTGTGTGTATTCTTCTTGTTTGTAGTTTTGTGTACCATATTTTTTTTTTTTTTTTTTTTTTTGTTTATTTCAAAATTTGCGCTAACATATAATCTTATTTTTACTTTAATAAAGTAAATATTTAAAATTCTTTTTATTTATATTAATTAACATTTCTTTCTATTTTGCCATAACGGAATAAATTGAATGGTGAGAGCATGTATTGTTCCTGTTGTTAATCTTTTGATAAGATTTTAAATCAAATAAATATAAATACAAAAAAAAATTTTTTGTTATTAAAAAATATCTAGAATATTTGCGATGAAATTTTACATACATATCTTAATTCACAATAAAATTTAAATGTTTTTTATGATTAAAATAAAATGATGATTGATTGTTGGGTTTTCGGCTTGGAATTGGAATCCTTCCACGAATCTATAATTATCTGTTTTAAATGCGTTAAATATTATATGTGGGTGTGTTTGTGCGTGGGTCAATAAAGCTGTAAGTTTCAAATTCTCGACATTTAAATCAAGTTTTTTTATAAAGACTCCTGACTCGTTTTCGTAATATTATTCATAATGATCTTTATTAACGGATTGAGAATAATAAATTCAATGACTTTTATCGGACTCATATAATTATAAAAGGTTTTTCCATTAACAAAACCATTTTTTACATTTTTAAAGATGTAGCATTTGCACTAATTTAAAAGAACTTTTTATTCTAAGATTGCTTACAAGAAATACATATATATTGGAATAACAGTACCAAATTAGCAGGTCCTTCTTCATTGACGCAACATCCCCATGTTTGGCCAAGGCCGTCTGCCCATTAGTAGATTTCAAGACAGGAGATGTTTTCTTTTTACAGAGTAAGGTTATCAGCAATATGCCAAATAGTCATTTTAGTTCGTGACCTACAGTTGAATGTGGATTCCGAACCACTACAAACATCCACGTCACCAACGGGACTCGAACCCAAAACCTGTGGTAGCGAACGCCAGTCACTCGGCCATCAGGTCCAAACTAATATGAAATAGCTTAGGACAAACAAAATAAAATTGTACATTTTAAGAACAAAAATGCTGCATTTGTAATAAATCTTATTTTTTTTTTTTTAATAATTGAGTTACTTCTATTAGTTCTTTTTTCATTCTTGATTGAGGACATCTTTGTATAAGCCTCAATTTTAAGAAAAATCTATCGTACTAGACAAGCTATTAAAACACTAACTGTCTTTGGTACTTACGTATTAAAGGTACCTTGGCGACAGACTTGGCGGTTTTTAAGTGTCGCCAATCTTTATTATTTGGAATAAAAATATTTTGAAAGCGTTTTGATTTTAAATGAAGTGTTTCATATATATTTTATTATTTGGAACAAAAATTTTAGGTGTAAATTGGCGCCAAATCTGTAGCTGCGGTTGGACACGTGTGGTCTTTATTGGCGCAACTGTCGCCAAGGTACCGTTAATACGTAAGTACCCTGTCTTTTCTTCTAGTTTAATTATTGAAGGATACAAATGAATTGCCTACATTTAATTCTAGCATCAATTCTTAGGATATTAGTAAAAAAAAAAATCTTTATAAAAGATTCTGAATTTTAAACCTATTCTCTACGTCTGGTCTATTCCTTTAAAAAGTTACAAAAAAAAATTATGATAAAAAGCCTTTTAACTGCAGGGCAATGTGGAATTCCCAACGATGCATTGGAAGATTGAGAAATAATCAAAGAAACCCTTCCAGCAACCAGATGGCGACACTGCGCCGCCTCATCTTCCGGCAAAGCAGTACAAAAACATTTCTCTGTTGCCTCTACTTCTTTTTGTTTATTATCTTTGCTTTTCCCCCTTTTTCCTTTGAGCCGGTTGACGCCCGCTACACAAATAAGCTTTATGGAAAGCAAAGCTGGTAGCTCAGACGTACTGTCTGAGGCACAGAAAGAGATCTATCAGTTTAATGATTCCCCTCTCGCACTTAATTGAGCCGGACACAATGCCGGACCTTGTTTCCGGACTGCAGCACCAAGGAATTCTGAATGATATTTCTTTTTCCGGTCTCGCTTTCCGCGGGGGTTTGCGATTTTCCCCCCTCACAGCCCTAAGTGTATTGTTTTCTGATCAACAATAGATAATGTCATTGGAAAGTGCGTATCGGGTTTGTTTTAAGGAGGCAGAGAATGATGTGTTTGTTATTGCTGTTTATAGGTATGGGTTACAGCCACGTAATGACTTTTAATAGGCAGGGATAAAAATAGATGATTCATTTATAACTTCAAACAGGCAGATGCCATGTGTTCAAGCAATCGGAAAATGTTCTACGATCTTATACTAAATATTGACTGGAATCTTGTGGGAAAGCTTTTAAAAAGTATCAGGGAACTGAACTTAAAAATTGCCAGTATGCATAAATACTTATAATGTTTAACTATTTTAAATATGTCTTCCTATGGCTAGTATAGTTCGTATTTTTTTTTTCCGGATCATCAACATCAAGTCGTCTACAAGTAAAACAAAGAAGGATTTAACTATTAGACTACAAATAGGCAGATTCCATGTTTTCTAGTAATTGGACATGTTGTTCTATCTGATATTAAATATTGACTAGAATCTTGAAAATGCTTTTAAAACGTACCGGGAAACTGCACTTAAAAATTGCTAGTATGCAGTTTTTATGTGTAATCTACCCTTTATACTAAATATTTCATAAATACTAATTAACTACTTTAAATATAACTTTCAATGGCTAATATATTTGAAATTTTTTTTATTCTCATCCTCAACATCAAATCGTCTACAAGTGAAACAAAGGTTCTTATTAGACATCGCGCAGGCAGATCTCGGGTGTTCAAGTAATTGGAAATGTTAATCTACCTTATACTAAATATTGACAAGAACCTAGCAGAAACCTTTTGAAAAGTAACCGGGAACTGAATTTAAAAATATCTAGTATGCATAAATACCTAATTACTTTCAATACGCGTTCATATGGCTAATTATATATGTATTCCGCCTCATCAACATCAAATCGTCTACAAGTGGAACAAGGAAGAATATTATTAGATTTGGAACAGGCAGATTCCATATGTACAAGTGATTGAAAATGTTGTACTAAATATTGATTAGAATCTTTCAAAAACTTCTAATAAGAATCAAGGAACTAAACTTAAAAATTTCTAATATGCATAAATACTTAATCTACTTTAAATATGTTTTCCTATGACTAATAAATTTGGTACTTTATATATAAACATCAAGTCGTCTACAAGTGAAACAAAAGATGTTATTAGATTTAGAACAGGCAGTTTCATGTGGTCAAGCAATTGGAAATGTTATTCTATCTGATACTAAATATTGACTAGAATCCCGCCAAAAGTTTTTAAAGAATACCAGGGAACTGAAATTAAAAATTGTTAGTATGCATAAATACTTTATCTACTATAAATATGTCTTCCTATGGCTAATATATTTGGTATTTTATTTATTTATTTTTTTCGCATCATCAACATCAAATCTTCTACAAGTGAAACAAAGAAGGATATTAATAATATAAATGTGTGTTTTTCCCATTTATATTTATTTATGCTATGCTTACACAATTAAGCACAGAAATGAAAGGAAAAAAGCAGTGGGACACTTTTCTTGGAAATCTGTATGTGTCAAGTGAAAAAAAATCATTGTTTACTAATCGCCGGGCGAAAGGAGGGCCGACACGATAATATTATATATATATGATTAATGTGTTATTTTATATTTTTTTAAATTAGAATTTAATGTTAGGGTTTTTTTATCGATTTCGTAATTTATATGAAATCTAAAAATAAACAATCTGTTTTTAAAAAATGATGGATTACACGTATGGAGATATCAGATTATCGTCATAAATTTTGCGTGAGCCTTTAGCGCAGCTATTTACAATGAGTTACATAGAAAGTTTACCACAAAAGTGAGTAAAGCATTACTATAGCGCAGCTAACAATGAAAAAAAATTACATTTATTTTTTTGTTTACATTTTTTAATCAATGATTGAAAAGCTTATGAGAGAAAACAGAAAATTTCCACAGCGTGATAAGAATGTATGCCTTAAAGAGAAACTAGCATGGGGTTAAAATTCATATTCATTCTTAGTTAATGGAATTTCAATTCATAACAATTCTCATCCCGATTTAAGACACAATTCCAGTAGTTCGCCACATTTCTTTTATCCCATCATTTTACCATGGATGTTTGTAATGGTTCGGAATCCACTTTAAACCGTAGGTCCCGGTCTAATATGACTGTAGAGTGTTGGACGTAGGGCTGACAACCCTGCCCCGTAAAAAGGCAGCGTCACTGGGCCAAGTCAGACTTTTACCTACGGGTGCTTCTTCACAGCAGAAGCTGCCACCCCACCCCACCCCTTTCCCTCCTTCCATAAGATCCATTGGATTATTGGACTTGGTGTTGATATCGCTGTCTACCAAGTGAGATAATTATCAACACATTATTACATCGGGTTAACTTAAAATAGTAAAGTTTTTGTTTTGGACATTTTCTCAATATCGCATATTTTATAGGAATAATAAATATCTCAAAATATAAAGCTTACATTATAAAGAAAATTATATTATCATTTTAATTACTTGTATTTTTTTCTAATGCAGGTGGCAAGACCATGACCTTTATATGCCATAAGCAGGGCTGCACAGACGTTACTCACTTAGCACTACCCAGGGGACGCATGTAGCTTGAAGATAAGCTACGGACGCAGAGTAACAATGCCCCGGCAAAGCTCTACAGATCCCGTTAGACCGGGACCTACGGTTTAAAGTGGATTCTGAACCATTACAAACGTCCCTGCCACCGCTGGGACTCGAACCCGAAACCTGTGGTAAAGAGGGCCAATCACTCGGCCATCAGGCCCTATTACTTATATGTAAAAATTATAATTGTAACATCTACAATTTATTAATGTTGTTTCTATAGTTCCTCCATTTTACACCTGAACCCGAATGGTGCCCTAGCAGTTTTATGTCGACTTCGAAAGATCAATATCTACCATTTTGATAGCCACTACGATATACATATTTTATATCGGGATACGATTGAAGATAACTATTTGTCATCAATGCACAAATATGCAGCAAACGTTATTAACATTGTGAATGTGCACATTTTAACATGCTTTCTTTCATATGCCTGAGTTTTAAAAAAAAAAAAAAGTAATTCGTTATATATTTTATTAAGAATGACTACATTGATAAAAAACGCATAAGTAATTCGACTCGGAAATTCATTTTGTAACTATGAGAACTCGTTCTCAAAAATTATTCTAGTTTATTTAAATGTTTGATTACAGAAAGTAGTGTACAATTCTATATAGTTAAAAGTTTCGATTTAGAAATATGACCAATTTTTTAATAGTTATGGAAGTCATTGTTAACTGTTGAACATTTTTCTTAATTTTTAAAGGTGCTAAATAAGTGAGGGACATAAAAAGTGCATTTCGTTAAATAAAAAGCTTCCATAATTACCGATATTTTACTATTCGTACATAGTTCAGAATTTAAATAGTATATTTTCAAATAAAAAGCGGTATATATATATATAATTTAATTTGCTTTGCTTTGCTTTTTATTTGAAAACAAATCTAAGAATATAAATCTAAATATATATCTAACAATTTACTGTAATTAAACTTATATTTTCAAATTATTATTTTTACTATTTATTACACAAATGAATTTGTTCATAAGGTTAAAATAAAATAATGCATCTATTCTATTTAATATTCAGCTATATATTTAAATTTATTAAATTTGCGTCTTTCATACAAGCCGTTAGATTTTTTTTTTTTTTTTTTTTTTTTATATAACTTCAAGATAATGGTTATTGTTAATTGTTTCCGGTTTGGAGTAAAAAAAAAAAAAAATGAAATAAAAAAGATTATATGGACATAAATTTCTAAATGAACTAAATTATTTTTAATTTAAATGTACAACATTTACAAGCCATTTAATTTTTATTTTTGATAAAGCATTAAAGTAGCAAATTTAAATTGCTTTAAACTTATACAGATTTCGTAAATTAGCATGACTACATCCTGCGCCATCTAGCGAAACCTTAACATATAAATATTAAGTCACAATTGTTAATGCAGCAAAAATTTGTCAATAAATTGATCCCGAAATTATTAAAAATATCGCATTTTATATAAAAGCCGGAAATATTATTAAGATGTATTGTAATTTAATTCAATTGCAATTTAATATTAATTCATCTTTAAAAAAATGTTAGAATATTGCACATTGTATTTGCCTTTTCAGTTTAAACACTATATTATAAATAATACTAACTAAAAATGCTAGAGTTTTTTTTTTTATATAGATATATATCAGTAAATGGAATTATATTTTATTACAATTTCAAAAGTTTGGAACATCTAAAGTTTTAAAATTACATTAAGCATGAAAAATAACTACGTATTTAATTACAAAAAAATAAGCAATTCTTGTTTTAAGCCCATATATACTTAAATGTTAATTTGCTTTTCCATATTAAAGTTATTAAGAATGAAATATTGTTGCCTGTTTTATTAATTTTTTTTTAATTGCTCTATTGCCTCAAACTTTACTTTGTACAATAATTCACCTTTCAATTTGAATTTTTAATTCAGTTACTTAAAATGAGTTGCACATAAATTTTATTCATTGCAGAAAAATGTTTTTTAATTCAGAAAACTTTAGTTTGTTTTCTCATAGTGATGAAAAATTTTTTTAACAAAAATAACTACACATTTTATAAAAATAAAAATTAGTTATAAAATATTTCAACAGATGGCGCCACTATTTTCTCCTAACATCATATGTTTAAAATATTTGTATTTAAACCATTTATTTCCTCTCCCTTATCTTTATACTGACATGCAACTGTATTCATGATTCAAACTATGTTTACCACACATTAAAATTTTCGCTTATTTTAAATTTTAACGTCTAAGTTCAACTTACTCAATATGTATAATAAAACCAAATCATGTAGAAATCTTTGAAATATTTTAATTATATCGCTACAGTCTTATGTTCAAAATAAATGTACGATGAATTGTAGAATTTTATTTCGAAATAAAATTTAATACAACTTTATAAGGTGTGAAAAATAATCCATTTTTTTTAATCATAAATTTAATGTTAATCATTTAATTTGATTAAGTGATAATTAAAAACTTTAAATCAATACATCTTTAAAAAATATAATAATGATTCATATTCATTTATTGAAGTTAAATTACATAAATAGGCATACAATTAAAAGAAATTAAATTTTCCAATACCAATTTGACAGGAAATTCGAAGCATTGATTAAATATTGCAAAAATGTTTAAATCTTAAAACTAATAATTTAAAATAAACAGGCACTCAATTTTAAAATTAATATTTTTATAACATATAAACAGCTATTTACATCTGCTATGAAATTAATGTTTTATGTACGTTTAAAAATTATTTCTATAAGAATCAATATATTTTTTGACTATATTGAATTTGGCTCTTTTCGATGCTAATAACCTCTTTCCAAAAGAGGCTAATTTCGAAAATTTTGAAGATTGAAATATGTCACCAGTACGTGGCAAAAACTCTGCACTTTTAAGCTTAGGATGATAAAAATACGGTTTATAAACACTGTGTTTCAGTTTGAGTAATGACAATGGCATACCCATAAATTCAATGTTTTCGAGAGCTCCCAGATTTAAAATTCCTGAAGGATTTTTATAATTTGGCGAGTTTATTGATCGAGGATTTTTATAATTTGGCGAGTTTATTGCTCGGGGATTTTTACTGGGCAGTTGTTCTATTCCAATAGGTTTCAATTTTGGTTTTACAATCGGGGGTACTGGAATGACTTTCTGTATGGTTTTTGGAAAATCTGTCAATTTTGGTTTAATATCAATCTCTTGTGGCAAATCTTTCATTTGTTTTGGTATTAAATTCATCAACACGAAAGGATCGGCACCTTCATCAATTTCAAACTTCTCATTTAAAGATAACTTTGAAGAGGTTTGTGCAACTTCTGGGGCTACATCAGATAAAATAACTGCTTCATGTTGATTGGTATCCTGCTCTTCCAAACTCTTTTCGCCTTTACTTGCTACAGAATCTGAAGTTTTCGAATCAATTTCAGAAATCTCTTTATTGACCAGATGTTCAACATTGTCTAAAGAGATACCGGTAGGAATATTTTGAATATTCTCCATTTTGTCTGAAATTGAAGTATCTTTAATAACTGCTTTTTCAACATTTATAGTATGAAGCATCTCTTTTTGAATATCCTCCATTTTGTCCCAATTTGAAGTATCTTTAATGGCTGCTTTTTCAACATTTGTAGTATGAAGCATCTCGTTTCGAATATCCTCCATTTTGTTTGAATTTGAAGCATCTTTAATGACTTCTTTTTCAACATTCGTAGTGTGAGGCATTTCGGATTCTCCCACTGTATCCACAGGGTCTTCATGTAAATTGGCAATCGTCGGATTTTTTTCTTTAGCCATCATTTCTAAAAATGCGATGTCTTCATATTTTAACTCTTTGTGAACACCATCATTAATTTGGCTGTTAAGTGCAAGTTTTCTACGAGGAATACGAGATAGGGGTTTTACTTGAAAATTCTTTAAAAGTAATGAATCCATTTCTGAAATTTTATGAGGCATTTCAAATTTATCTCCAACATTTTTCAAATTTTGATCTTCTGAGCTAACTTCTTCCTCCATTCCAAATTTAATTGGTTTAGTTTCAAATCCGTTGTTAGCTGAATTGCTGGTTAATATTTCATCTGATTCATCGCTATCTAAATTAATAAATTCATAATCAGACTTTACATTATCAGTCACGCCGTAATTAAAATTTTCCGGGTAAATCCCATAAGCATCATCGAGTTCCTGTTCTAAGTTGGGTTGGTATTCAGAGTCTGCAAAAACGTAATAAGGTTCGTCTTCCTCTTGAACTTCTAACGTACTCTGAGGTTCTTGCAGTTCAGCAGGTGGAAAATAAAAATCTTTAAATTCACTTTGTTCAGCAAATATTAATTTGTCTGTACCTTCTGCATATAAAGCTACTTTTTCATTTTCAATATAATCTTCAGAATCGACTAATACTTCATGTTGAGGTACAATTATTTCTGTACCCATATCTACAAATTGTCCCGATTTTTGAGCAATTGACCCAGAACCTTCAGAAGCGATCGGATTATACATGTTATGCATGTACTTTGAAGTAGGAAGTATCTCAGAGCCCAATAACGTTTCATTTTCATTTAAGAAATAAAAATTAGGATCGGAGATTTCAGGCTCGTTATCCGATTCAATACTCAAAACAGTATCAGTAGTAAAAGCACTTTCATCTTCAATGTCTCTAAAGGAATCGGAACTTGATCCTGATCTTTCTAAGGAATCTATTACAACAGCCCCTTGACCACTTCCTTCGATAGGAAAGCCTTCCCACTTGGAATTCGTTGTAGTATCAGATATTTCACTTACGGGATCAAAAGCATGGGATGGCATCTGATCATTTTTACCAATATATGTAAAAACATAAGCGTTTCCATCGTTTTCTCTATCATTAGAAAAAGTCGGAGGAAAACCTGGTCCTTCCTTTGTATCGAAAGCCATATGCATTTTTATGCTTTCATTTGGAATCTTCCCGAATGAATCTAAATCCGAATTTCCAAGTGAATGCATCGTAGTCAAATAATCAATAGTACTTCCAGTAGACTCTAATTCTCCATCAATTGTTGAATCCTTTATAGAAGTGAACTCCTTTTTATCGAAAACGGGAACATTTTCAAATTCGCCGTTTCCGGAACCAAATTCATAAGAGGATAACTCAGTCTGGACACTTGGATTTAAATATATATTATCAGTAATTTCTTCGTTATTAAAGATATCTTCATAATTCTCTGTACTCGGATCGTTATTGGGAGGATTTACCAATTCGTTTTCATTTAAACTCGTAGATTGATGCGCATCACCGGTAACAATTTTCTCGTTCAGTTTAACTTCAACAGTTCCACTCAATTTAATATCCAAGTCCTCCTGCGAACTGGCCTTCGACATATTTTCAGAAAGTGTGGTACCTTCAGTATCCTTGAGTGCAGTTAACGTAGTTGTGGATTCGCTTCTTGTTGTCGAATCTACTCTCACAGCAATAGGTCTTCGCCTTGACGGTTGAAGTTTCACCACAGGTATTTCAACAATTTCTGGCAGAGGATCAGGAACAATGATGATTGGTTTGCGTCTAGATGGTCTTTTCTTTGTAGATCCAGTGTTATTTATTACTGAATGCCTCTTGTGGAGTTGAAAATTCGGAATATCTTCCAAGATTTGATCGTTGTTTTCAGAATCATTAAGAGGTCTAAATGAAATATTTTCATCTGGATCAAGAAAGAAATTCTCCGAGTTTGGAATATTTTCAAAACTATAGAATTCTTTTTTATCTGAATTAAAATTAGAAAAAACTTGTTCATTTTTCTTGTTACTTGGATGCAACTTACCATCTTCAGACAAAATAAGATCTTCATCTTCCCAAGGATTTGATGGCTCATTTTCTGAACTTTCATACACATTTAATACATTTGAGTTCGAAATCTTATATTTCACGATCTCAGGATGTTCTTTATCCACTATTGGAGATTTGGATGCAGTATTATAAACATGATATTTTGTTTTGCTTTCTACTAGTGACTGATCAGACGTTTTTCCAACACTGGCATCATCTGAAGACTTCCTTTGTACGGCCTTGGAACTTTCTGCATCAATTGAAGTAAATGGATGTGCTTCAGTACCGACATCATAAAGATTAGCCATTTTGTAGAACAAATCTGCCGACTGACCTAATGGACTAATTTCTATGTCAGATTCATCATAATCATCATAATTTCCTTTTATCGGCATTAACATGGTAATATGAAGGAGCTAGGCTGCAATTCGAGCTGTACCAATAATCGCAAACCAATAAAGGTTGGTTAAAAATCGTACCCATGGGACACAAAAAGCTCTCTTGGCGATGCTCGTAACAATAATGAAAGACCTACAAGAAATTAAAGATTAAATTTCAATGGATATAGTTTCAAACATTTCTATTACATGGTTAATAATTTGTCATTTTCATGCAATAGTTGCCATGATCAATTGAATGATTATAATAACAACCTTGCCAAACTTTGTCGTTTTACTAAACAGCTAATGGAAAGGGCGTCTTCAGATTATTTTTCGCGGAAAGAGGCAATTTCATCTACCTCACCATAAAAAAATTTATTGTAACTACAACGTTCCACATAATAAGGAAATAATATTTTAGAAGTAAATTATAGTAGCGATTCATGGTAGCATATTAGAAAACATTAATTGGACAATACGTTTTAACTATATGCAATAGTATATAAATTTATTGCATGGTACAGTATAGTATAGTTTTATATTCTTTTGATGATTATAACCTTAAAATGTAGAATTTTATAATATAGAACTATTTGTTAATATAAGGGCCTAATGACCGTGTGGCGCTCTGGCGCTTGGCGGCGCAGGTTTCGGGTTCGAGTCCCGGCGGTGCCATGAAATTTTGTAGGGGTTCGGATTCCACTGAAACTGTAGCACTCGGTCTAACGCGACTGTAGAGCGTTGGCCATGGAACTGAACCCTTCCTCAAAAAAAAAAAAAACCCCATCCTCTCGAAATCGGCCACTATTCAGACGGCCTTGACCCACCACGGGGCTGGTACGCCAATAAAGAAGAACTATTCGCAATATACGGACCTGATGACCGAGTAATTAACGCTGTGGCGCTAGGTGGCAGAGGTTTCGGGTTCGAGTCCTGTCAATGTCATGGATGTTTATAATGGTGGGGATTCCACTTTAAACCATAGGTCCTGGCCTAATATGACCGTTGGGCATGGGGCTGACAATCCTATCCTGTAAAAAGAAACCATCTCCTGTCTCGAAATCTGCCAATAGGCAGACAGCCTTGGCCCAACATGGCCTGTAGTGGCATGGAGTTAGCTATTTGTAACATAAAAATTTCTGCTAAAATTTTAATTCTTGTAAATACAATATGCATAATGTTTAATATGTGGTCAAAAGATTTCATTAATGCAGCTGTTTATATGTCATGAAAGTGACCAGTATTTTTTTTAAATTTCAAAAGTACTGAAGAAAAAAATATATTTATGGCACATAAAGAAAACTTACTTGACATCTTGTTTCTGTATCGGCATAAAATCCAGGATTATACAGCTGTTCTGAACAACGGAAAGATGTTTTTGGTATCACGTAATACGTGGGGTAATCTTCCTCGGGAACTCCACGGATTTCTTTAGCGTGAATCTGGAATTTTGGATGAAATTTCTATTTAAAACATCAATAAAATTTAATCAAAATTAGTTAAATATTAATAGTAGTAGTTAAATATTAATTATAGTTAAATTATAATTATTTAATAAAATATTTTTGTATATTAGAGATTTCAAACAATTGAATGCCTCAAATTTTATAAAACTCACCGTATGTTGCAGAAAGAATGTACCTGCAAAAATATGAACAGCAGTAAGTAATTAGATAATATACAAAAAGGTATTATAAATCACATACAACTTACTGAATAATTATTTCAAAATAATCTTGTATTTATTGAATTATATCTCATTTAAATTAAGGAAATTTATATCACTGTGTATTAAAATAACGGTTAATGCGATAAATTCTATACAAAAAAATCAATAACCAAAGTTTGTATCATTCTTTATAAATTTTAGGTAATGACTAATATTTTAATTTTTTTGTCAAGCACTTCAAAAAAAACCTTATGAAAAAATGGAGAACATTGAAGGAATACTCACAAACTATTATCCAGAAATGCATTCTCATTAAGGTCATGTTTTCTGAAAAAGAAAAGAAAATATATGCATTGATAATTTCATGCATATGATTTAAATACAGTTTGTTTTTTAAGTTTTATGCCTGGAAATTTTGGGCAGAAATCAATATGTACGAACAACCCGAATTTTTTTTTTTCATTGCAAGTTACCAGAAAATATTCTACAATATGAATATGTATCATACACTCAAGAGCCAAAACATTTTGACCACCTGTCAATAATGAGTTGACCCACTTTGGCGCGCAACACAGCTTCAACCCGCCTTGGCATGGAATAATACCACCTCTTAATGCCAGTTAAATACCACTTCCACCTGCCTTCCACGTCATCCAGGCGAGTTCATTGCAAAATGTAGGGGTGGTCATAATGTTTTGGCTCTTGAGTGTATTTAGTAAGGATCCACCATGTCTTCCAGGAACAAAATATAGCCAACAGGAGAGAATTCAAGGTTGATAGATCCTTCTTTTAAGGACGGGTTGATCCTTATGTTAGACTTTTGACTTTGCATATTTTTTTTATTTAGCCCATTAGACTTTGGAACCGATAATGGGAGAGGGAGAAAGAGAAAACGGAATGTGCAGAGTCGAGTGAAGAGTTTCAGTCAATATGGAGGGTACAAAGACCCTTAAACGAACTGGCTTTTGTAAATACCTGACAAAATTGTGTTTTGTGTGTTATGTACTGCAGTTGTGCAGTGTTGTCTTTGCAAATTTTAATAAATATGGCAGCTAAACATCGCATTTTTTATTTTGAGAAATAATTTAGTTCGTATTCATGATCAACACTAAATAAAGACCACACGCATATCCGGCCCTAACTTTATACTAAATAATGATACAAAAATCAATTTTGTTTAATTTTGCAAAATGTAAATTTAAACATATAAAAAAAAATTTTTTTAAATCAATTCCTACATTTTTCACTCTATTGCAGAAAGTTGTTTATAAATAATTTTCATTCCTTTTTTTTTTAATTTTATGTGGCGCCATCTATTGGTAGATATATGCAACTTAAATCTAAAAAACTGAAATTAATTAATTAAATTTAATTACTGAATTAATATTTGAAAAACTGTATTAACATCAAGTGTCATCCACTACAAATTCAAAAAATGTATTTGAACTTGCGGGGATGAATAAGAAGTATTTTATGAACGATTGAAAATTTGAACAAGATATATAGGGAGAGTGTGAGCTAATAGAAGGAATTGAAAAAATAGATTGAAATGAACAAATATAGTTTTATTTATACAAAAAACAAAAACATCTGAACTAGATGAAATTGAACATAATCGATAAGGGTACTTGGGAACCAAAAAAATTGATGATCTTGAATATGATACCTTCCAATACCGTTCAAGTTACAGATTATTTTTTTTACACGAAATCAAAGAACGAAATCAATGTCCGTAGTCTTTTGCTATATTATTGATAATCGAATCTTTTATTTTAAATAATGTACATCTCCATGACCAAAGATGATAGGAACAATAAACTAAATCAAAGATATTCACTAATTCTTCAAAACAAAGAATTAAGATGTGAATTCTACATGAAATGAATTAAAAAAATATTTTACACTACATTTTCTTACTAAAAATATTTTTACAAAATTAAGTTCATGTTTCGAAAGTTGCATTAGGGATAAAAATATGCCGGCCATATTTCTTTTCAAAATTTTTGAAAACAATTTTTCAATTTAATTGGTTGGCATCAATTAAGAGATTTAAATAAATATATTTAAATTTTTGGAAGAAATGAATTTCTAATACAACCGATTCTTATAAATTTTAAAAATACAACAGGCATAAATATATTCTGTAGATAATATATAAAAAATTATGGTTTAAATTGATTAAATTTAAAATTAATTTCACATTAATAAATTTAAAAAAAAACTTAAGTACTTTAGTCTTCTGTTCTCATAAAAGAATCTTAAAAAATTTAAGAAATCTTGTTATTAATAGATTTAAATAAGATCAATTTTATCAGTAAGGCAACAAGAAAATAAACATGTACTGTAGTTCAGAGGAAACAACTTGCATCTAACAATGGGGAAAAAAGATAGCATAAAACTACATTTGTTTTTAAAGTAAATGAAACTAAAGAATTAAAAATTCAATTCATTCAAAATGGTTTCAAATTAATTTATAAACTGCATCAATTAGCAATTTCCGTTCAGCAAATAAAATAAAACAAATTTTTAAACACAACATTATTGAAACTTTAAGTTAATCGATATTTCTCTAATCGATTTATTATTTTACTATCCAATATATAAATTTGAAAATCAATTTATTGTAACGTAAAACCGTAATTTGGAGATGGCCCCTCTTTTTGTCCAATTTCCGCCATTAATTTCTACAATTTAATGAGAGGGTTCAGATGGGGTTTCATGAGCGATTTTTATTGATATTAACGCCCTGTATCAAATGATATTTCTTATTTTCTTCTACGATCAATATAAAAGAAAAAAATTTCAATAAATCTTATTTCACATTAGTTATACTCAGCCCTTAACTGAATACATACTTGAGTATATAGCCTCATATTGTTAGTATATAGCCACATATATTGTTTAAATATTGTTAACGGTACTTACGTATTAACGCTACCTTGGCTACAGTTGCGCCAATAAAGAGCAATCTTGTTGTTCGCCCGCAGTTATCTTTTGAACGCCAACCGCAGCTACAAATTTGGCCGTTTTTAAAATTCTGCTTCCCTCAAACCAGTTGTCTTTTTCTAAGTCCCACATGATAAGCACACTGACTGAAATTGCATTTCCAAAACTTACGTTTACCAAAAAATAAAGTTTCATGTCATGGGAACTGGGACATTTTCGTTTTTTTGGTAAAATATTTCGCTCCTGAAAAAATAAAATTGCATCTTGTTCTGTTTCTGTTCAAATCCCAAATACGCATTTTCGTAGCACTAAAGAATGGCGTCAAAAATCAGCAAATCTGTAGCTGTTAGATTGGCGACACTTAAAAACCGCCAAATCTGTAGCCAAGGTAGCGTTAATACGTAAGTACCTTGTTAACCACAGACGATTGCTTGAAATTTTTAAATTTTTTTTTTTTTTTTTTTACTTGATGTTAAAGAAGGTTCTTTGCTTACAAAATATTAACTAGAAATCCATTTTTGGGCTTTCTAATTATTAAATTTAACTATCTTATTGCATCGCTTCTTTTCAGATAACCCAGGTAAATACCTTAATTCAGTTAGTTTTCCATAAAAAGGAAAGACGAATACAAAAGGGTTGTACTTATAATTTTTTTAAAAAGGTTTTTAAAGTTTGTTTGTAAGCAATATTAATAAAATGACATATCAAGATTTTTACAACATCCTTTCCTTAATAATCATCTCTGAAATCGCCAGCTTTCTCAGAAGAGACATCTACAAAAACCACAACAAGAGTTGGTTGTTTCCTCATATGGTTTCGTTAATGCTTGATGATACAAGATATTTTCGTGCAAGTTTTCTTTTAGCTCGAAAATAAGACTTAAAAATAGATTATTCAGCTAATTGGAATTTTTTTTCTTTTAATAATCTTCCACAAAAATGCGAATCTGTAAGCGTAATTTAAAAACGTCTCTAACCACAAATGTCTAAATTTGGCACGATATTGCGGTTTACATAGATGTAAAACGATCAACATGGTATAATTTGACACAGTTACAAAAACATCTTATATTCCTTATATAAACCAGGATCTTGCATTAATCATCAAAATCATTTTGGTTTAATATTTTTTTTTTAATAAATGATTAGTTCCTATTTACCTTATTAAAAATTCATAAAATTTTGAAAATCTTATTTTGTTTACGTATTTATAAAAATAAATTTATAATCGTACATGAAAGTTCTTACAAGAAAATTTATTAAAGCCCTCGTCTTAGATTAAAACGAGTTTCAGTTAATTTAAAAATCGTAATTTTAAATTAACTGAACTTGTAATTTTAAAAGTTTTAAACTTTTTTTTTTTTTTTTTTTTTACATTTTAAAAGTGTAATTCACGCTTTTATTTAAATGATAGTCTTCGTCCTTTTTTATTTCAACCATTTTGTTCTAGAAAGGAATAAAATCTTAATCAGATTAATTTTATCATCGTTTCCAACTAATTCTTCTAAATTAATGACATCGAATTCTAGATAGATTTTTTTAAATTTCTATTAGAACCTTTGACAAAAAAATTACGTAAAGATAATTTTAAACACTAACAACTAGCTTATATGAACAACTTTAAATTTATAACACGAAAAAAAAAGTACTTTAATCAATTTTTGTGAAATTGACACTAATTCACATTCTGATTATTTCAACTAGTTAATTTTACGTGTAATTTTAAGGAAAATTCTTCAGTATAGTTTCCGCTTAAAAACAGAATTAGAATGAGATTTCCGAATTTTAAATAGTAACTATGATCTATTCTAAGTTTATAACACGAAAAAAAAGTGATTTGATCTATTTTTATTTATTTGTTTTTATTTTATTTATTTATTTTGCGAAATTAAAGTATAATAAATAGTAAAATATAGTAAGAAAATCCCCCGTTAATCAAAAAGGTTCCAATTCTGATTTCCAAATTGATTATAATTTTTCGCGTAATTATTTGAAAAAAATTGCTCAGTATATCTTTTCCGTTTAAACACAGAATTAAAATAAGATTTCGATTTTTTTTTTTAAAAAAAAAAGCTTTTTAGATTACAACATTCCATCTCTATAATGTAATCTAATTTTTAAATCTGAGAATAAATAATTATGAGAAATGTATCAATTATCTATACAATATATCGAATGCATTAATTTTGGATCCAAATCGCACATCTTTGAATACATTAAATTCATATTAAAAGTTAAGTTTGCTCTGTTCCTCATTTATTGGTTTAAATGCTAAAAAGGATCTTTGATCGTATTCATCTTAATATTAACTCCCTAATATGTTTCATAAAAAGAGTATAGTCATGAAATTTTATATTTAATTTATGTTCTTAAATTTTAATATCATATAAAGTTTAAATATGCATTACTTCAATTTATAAATTTTATTTTAAATATCAGAAATTTAGGCAAATTATCTGTTATTTCTTATCCCACTTGGTAGACAGTAACATCTAGATCAGAGGTGGCTAACCCAAATGATTTTGCAGGCCACTTTGAAAATGCATCCTAACTTCGCGGGCAGCATATAGAATTATATATCCCCATATTAGATTTAGACCCACTATAGACATTTTTTGGTGCGAAAAATTTGAAACATAATGAGTTATTATTTTTTGAGTTTACTATTATTCTTGCACGTCAACATAGATAATATAATAATCATACTAAGCGTACACTGTACAGAAATATATAACACTAAAAGGAAATATAAAAATATATAAATATACACGAAATAAAAATTAAATTATTAAAAAATATTTATTTTACTATTTTCTCCACTCATGATGAGTTCGCAGAATATAACATGTATCATGCGAACTCATAACTGCAAACTTATAAATAAAATAGGCAATATCTGTCATATATTCACAAAAATATTATTTTAAAATCAAAAGTTAATTTTTCTCATAATTTCGACAGTTAATTTTTGAATATATGGATGAACGAATAATGTATTTTTAATACATTATTTTTCACTACTTTGGTCATTATAAAATATATTTTGTAAAAATGTAGTAAATATCATGTGCCGGAAAATGTTCAAGGTGGGCCACGAGTTGGCCCTCCTGATCTAGATCAAATACGAGAAATCGTGTAGTTTCATGGAAGGAGGGAAATGTGGGGACAGCTTCTGTTGTGATAGAGCACCTCGTAGATAGGAACTTTTCACTTGACTACGTGACGCTGACTTTTAACGAGGTAGGGATCATCAGCCTACGCCCAACACGTTACAGTCATATTAGACCGGGACTACGGCCAAAGTGTATTCCGGAATCACTACAAACATCCATGGCACCCTGAAACCTGGAGACACCTAGCGCTAGTCACGGCCATCATGCCGCTAAGGAAGTTATCTTTATATAAAAGAAATTAATATCAAAATTCAGTTTTGTTTCATATACATAATTTAATCTTTCTTTGTTAATTCTTAACGTAACTTAATTTTTTTATGAAGAATTTGAATTCATTTGAATGCAACTTCTTATGTATGTAATATGTTTAGATTTATTCTGAAATAAATAGAATTTTACTTTTCCTCGTTTAAGGAACTAAATACAAATTACAAATCTTATATTTCTTTAAACACATGAAATTCATTTAAATAAAATTACTACAATCATTTCCAAATTTTTGTTAACTTCATAAACATAAATAATTTTTTCGTTCACAAATTTTTATTTTGAATACTAATAGAAAAAAAAATGGAAAACGTAGAAATTTGAAAAACCAAACATTTTAATCGTCAGCATAAAAATCTTTGATTTGAAACCCAAGGTAATCTACAAAAATGCAAAATATATTAATAATAAATTAAAAAATATTACCTCAATAATACATTATTCTATTTCTACAATTCCAAAGCTAATTCGCGTGGCCAAAAACTAACTTGGTACTGATCTGTCACTAAACTAGAAAAATTGCCATCAGCTAAATTTAAATTCATTGTTCTTTTGATTTATGGTAATAATAGAACAAAAATAAAGCAATTATTTTATTCTATTTTTTTTTAAATTATCGTCACACTAGAACGTGAAGCATTTAATTTTGAAACATTAAAATTTGTATTATTTTGTGTATTATATGTGTATTATTTGTAAAATGTGTATATATCTGTATTATTTTTTAAAGAAACTTCTGTGTTTCTGACATTTTATTAATTATAAAATAATTTAAGGATCCATTTTAACTGATCAAGACGATCGGAAGTAAATCATCAAGGTTGTAGTGATTTTCTTTGTTTTGTTCCTTATTTTCCTTTTAGCTATGTATATTTTTCCAATCAATCAATAGCAATTGCTAGTGCATTTTAGATCACGGATCGTTTGGGTTTTTTTTCGCTTGGCTATATGCCCGAAAATATCTTTTCAAGATTCAAAATTCTATTTGTTGGTGACAAGAGCATTTTGTTCCCATGTTTTGTTTACGTTGTGATATAAGAACTATATTGCTGTAAGTTTTTCCCTTTTCTTATTCCTTTTCAAACTGCAATTGAATAATTCAAAATAAAGAAACCATATGTGTCGAGAATTAGCCAATTCTCGCCAATTGGCGAAATCTTAAAACTGAAACTCAAATATTCATGTATACGAAATTGAACCCAAAACAAAATGTATCTCATAAAAATTTGATGTCTGATTTTTTGTTTTGTTTTTTGTTAGTGCTACGCCGATAATATTGTTGCGATATTCCTTGTAAATACGTCAATAAATGATTATTTTTAGTTAATTAGTAGTATTTATAATTACACATTTCTTAAACTATTTAATTTGTGTGGTTTATCGAGTTAAATGTCTTTATTTTGTTAAAATATATCAAATGTATAATGTTTAAAATGAAAGATTAAAAAAATATAGTGCTTATTACAGCATTTACATGAGCTAAAACATTTTAACAAAGTTTGATAATTAGGAAAAAGAAATGGAACGTTTAAAATATCTCAGTATTACTAACTAAACATCAATTTTTATCTGCAAGTATTCTGAATAAAAGGAAAGTCATAATTTTACGAATGATTTGGTAAACTTTAGTATTTATATGATTTAACATAAAATTCAGAAAATCATGTTTTTAAATTAGATGTACAATTTTTAATTTTGAATTAAATACGAACTAATTGTTCTACCATCTATTCACTATAAATGTACACATCCGGTTTAAAAACGGAAACGGATGAATCGATTATTTGTCAGGGATGCTAGTCAGATAGCTGATCTAGTCAATATTGAAAAGAAAAAAAGTTTAATAATAATTGTGAAACTTTTTTTCATCTAATTTTTTCTTCTGATATTATAAAATTTTAAAAGTTAATTATTAAAAATTTAATTAATTTCTATTATAATTAAAACTTTTATCTGCTATTATACTGCTGTGTTTGATTCATTTGACAGCGCCGTTTGTCATTATTTAATGCGATAAATGGTTGGAGAGTATATTCCCATTTTAGTCATAGACTAAAGAAATTTTGAGAGCTTTTCCAAGGAATGCGTCGATGTTAATTAATAGTTGAAGGAAAGTTCATTGTATAATATATATATTTTAATGTAAATCTCATTAAAAAACATTTTTTAAATATTGCTTAAGTAAAATCTAATTAATTTATTTTAATAATAGCTAATTAATTTATTTAATAATAGCTATTATTAAATAAATTAATATATTATTATATTATTTTTATAATAGCTAATTACTTAGATAATAAATTAATTAATTTATTTTAGAATCTGTCAATGAAAGTGAAATTCTATTTTTCAATTCCTGCTATTAGCTCACCTCTCCCTATATATGTCTTGTTCAAATTTTTAGTCGTTGATAAAATACTTTTTCATTCATCCCTCAAAATCAAATACATTTTTTAACTTGTAGTGGATGACGATGTTAATACAGTTTTTTCAATTATTAATTCAGTAATTAAATTTAATTAATTTTAGTGTTTTTTTTAGATTTAAATTGCATGTATCTTATAATAGATGGCGCCAGATGTAAGAGAAGAATTTCAACTTTATTTGTAAATGACTTTTCTACAATATAACGAAAAAAAAAGTAGGAATTGACTCAAAAAAATTGTTTTACATTATTTATTATTATTTGCCTTTCAGCAAGTGCCTTCATAAAAAGATATATAATAGACATAATCTATTAGAATTAAATGACAAAATGAAAAGAACAATTTATTAAATATCAATCATTATTATATAAAAATTAGTGCACTCATAGAATCTAATACCCGTAGGGGCTAATGGGGCATGAAAGTTTGCTAAACTTTGGGTATGAAAGTTTGTGCCAAGAATATAAGCAAAATTTTTCAACGCCTGTTAACGTAATTGTAATTCCATTTCTTACAAATCAAATAACTTTCATGCCCAATGTAAATAACTGAATTTCCTATCTAATACTTATTATTATCTGACTTGTTGGTTACGAAAATGCTTTACTTGCTATGGATTGTTTCTTACGTTACATAGTGTGTTTATTTTTCGTATTATCATCAGCTTTTATTGAAATTTCTAAATTATTCCAATTGTTGACACTGCTTTAAAATTCCCTTTTATCTTGCTGTCTATCTTGTGAGGAGTAAAATTTTATTACATTGACATTCTAAATCTATGTTGATGATTATCTGTATGCAGTTTATCTGCTGGAGAGAGATGCTTTATCATCAGAAATGACCTTACGCTGTTATCGATGTAAATGTCAGCAACTGTCAGAGTTTGAGAGGAGAAGAATCATCGAACAATAGAGCTGGTTGGTCAGCTCGGAGAAGTTCCTCCAACCTCAATCGTTCATATAATATTGTAAGGAGATTTTGGGGTCAGTAGGATTTAAATGAGCTCATAAAAATGTCTTGACTTAACTCGAACGACCAATAATTAGGAAGGGAGCTTGATTGTCCGACAAGTAGACACACAGCCAATTGCATTCTGTCTAACATTGTCATGTCTGTTCGTACCATTTCGAGCCATCTGACTGACAATCATTTATTATCACAGCGCTCATTAAGTACACTGTCCTTGACAGCTACCGCTTTGATTGGAACAGTGTCACATTTGCTGCGGAATTGGGGATGAAGTTGGAGTTCTGAAACGAATTGCGATTCTACATGGGTTCTGATGATAACCATGTATGTATTTGGAGGCACCATGGTAAACACTGTAATGCTAGATGGTTATAAGAACCATTATATATGACACTCGATGCTTTTTTATTAATAACCCATGACACCGTGACAGCTCAGCAGTACATTCGAAACATACTTAATCTCATATCTGTCAACGTAGGAAGATATTTTCCAACAGGATAATCCCTCTGACACACACACACAGTTGTATAAGAAGATGATAAATCATCTTCTGGTTCTAAATCAAGTTGAGTTTCAATTAGAATATTGTTATACAATTTTTTTGAGATGATTCCAGTTTTCAAACTTTTGCTTTAATTACCATAGACCGCCCCCAACGGTCCCTGAAATCGGGACCTACGGTTTAAAAAGTGGATTCCGCACCACTCTAAACATCCCCTTGGTTGCCATCCTTGGGTTGCCTTTTCAATTCTAGTTACTTTTTGGTCTGTTCAATCTCCAGTTTGTCAACGAGTGAAAACTTGTTATATAACTTGGGCTGGGAAACATAGGAGTTTTATCCGAATTACAACTTTAATTTACTGCAATTGCGGAATAAAGTCTCACAGGATATACTACTATATATAATGCTGACCATGTTGCTTATGCATTAAAACTAAAAGGTGGTTAATTGAGTTATTAGGGCACCGTATTATCGGGGCAGTTCTCCTGCAATTCTGATGATAACCGTATACGTCTTTGGAGACACAGAGGTAAACGCTACAATGCTGCCTAATGCGAGATGGTTGAGAGAGCCATTGTATATGCTACTCATCTTTTTTTCTTTTTTTTGATAATAATCCAGCGTCACAGTGAGAGCTCAGCAACAGTATATTCGAAATATAATTTAAGTCACATGTGGGTATGGCAGGGAAGACATTTTCCACCAGGATAATCTTCGGCCACACACAACAAGGATGTCACAGGATTGCTTTTTCAATACTTCCTGGTTTGTCCAAACCCAGTTTTGTCAACAATTCAATAGTTGTTGGAAAAGTTACAGGATTTTTATCGAATACAGCACACTTACTGTCATTATGGAATAAAAGTCGCAGAATACCATAAGATACCTATATGTTATAATGTCGACCATGTTGCTCATGCCTTAAAACTAGATGTGGTTAATTGAGTTAGGACACCGTATTATTTTTGGAATTTCTGCGATATATGAACTAATTGGCTTCATTCTTTAGTCACTTTTTTATATTGATGTCACAAAACGCACAAGTACGGTTCTGGAAAATTCCATCTTGGGTCTATTATTTATGGCAATGGGTGTATTATTTCAAAAAATAAAGTGAAAAATGATAAAACATATCCGATTCCAAGGAGCAAAACTCATCTTTAAAATCATCGAGAAATTCATAACTTGATATAAGATGATGATAAATCATCTTCTAGTTCTAAACTGCTGTTGAGTTTCAAACAGAATATTGTTGTGTAAATTTTTGATGATTCCAGTTTTACGAATCTTTTAATTACTAGCTTGGATCTCTTCTTGCAACAAAAGTCTTTGTTCACAGCTATGCTACGTTCGAAAACGAAACAGATTCTTCAAAAAATATATTTAGTGGTAAAAGGCTTCTCTCGCCATATTCGAGACGAAAGAATGTTCTTGGGCCAAGCAATGCAAACAGACTTCTCGATGGTCTTTGGAAATTTGAGTGATTTATCTCGAAATCCAATCTTTTTTTCAATGATATGCTTCCCTATCATCTGCAGATCTGTCAAAGCTGTCTTTCAAAAAGTGCTAAAACACAGAGCCACGATTGACGAAACATTTGTATTTCCCGTCCGATACCTCCAGACAATTTCTTTATGGTTCGAATGCCTTTTTCTCGCAGAGGAACACTTCACAGATGACAGCAAGACTCCGACGTAGCAAAACGATAAAATCGCAGCTTGAAAATGAGCCAACTGCCCATAAGAAACATATCCCTAATATTTCTAACACGAATATTAAGATTTTGCCGGAGAAGGCAGCCAATGGTTTCTGTAGCCAAACTTAGAATCGAAACATTGTTACCCATAATAACTTTAAACACTATCGGCGTGAAGAAATATGGAAAGCGAAAGCCACCCATACTTCTTTTCAAATGGGTAGGTATATTGCACTAACTGGCGACAAAAAAGATTGGCAGACTCGATGCAAACGTGTTTTCTTCAATGCTGTAAGGAATGAAATCCACAACTTCTGATCTGTTGGTAGTTACAGACAGATACCCCAATCCGATGTCAACTTTCATTGCGATAGACCATACCGATCACTCAGACAAGTTCCATCGTTCTTCAGACGACCCCATTCTTATCTTTGGCCGGAAATATTTCATATTCGAATCCCAATGTGGTGGACAGAAGATTGAGTAATATTTGCTTCCAATCCTCCAGAGAGACTGGGACGTGATTTTCATCAAAAATCAATTCAACTGCATAACGCAAAGGGCTGCCACAGCAATTCTGAGGAAATTTGGAAAATCCATTGAATTAATTTTCCACAGTATCACACAGCAATATCTGTTATAACATGATTTATTTATAATCAGGAGATAATTTACTTTTATTTTCTCAAAAAAAGAAAGCAAGTGTCTTCATACTTAGAATAAAATAGCTATTTAGCGGACAATAAGAATCTTCCGTGTTCAAACGTCAGCACAAAAATGTATCTTCTGATAACGATATGGCATTTTATTACTACAGTAATTTATTTCAGACGTTTCGTATGTAATTTATTATTAATCAGACCTAAGAAGTGTTTTTTTATTGAGAGTGTCAGCATTTTGTTCCCAAACAATTGTTTTTTGGGATATAAATATAATAAGTATATATATGCACACAAGTAAATATCGTCGAACACTGTATTCGAAGTGGGAAATCTATATTTTCCTAAGAAAAGAGTGTGGCAGTCATAGTATGGCACGTACTATATTCCCACACAAAATATTGAGAGTATTTACAACCCAAAAAAAAAAAGTATTGGCTTGTTGGACAATATTTTTATCTGAAACATCAAGCAAGAATAAATCGATACAAAATATTAATTTTTTATCTTAATAAATAATAGCTTTCTTCTAACACTGTTAAAAAATCTGTCAAATAAAATTAAGACAGCTCTTATAAATATTTCCAGAAAAGTTAAATCTTTGTGAATTTTAATCAAAATAACAATTATAATTTATAACATTTAGAGTTATTTACCCAGGAGTGCTAAACAAGATTCAATTCAAAAGGGAGGAACTTCAGTTCACAAATTTATCAATGTATTCAAGAAAATCACAAACACCAATATAGCATATATATGTATATATATATTGCTAAAACTATATTATCAAAAAATGAAATCTAGATTTAATATAATATTTAATGTATTTCTATATTATATTAAATCTAGATGTCAAATTTAGATAATATCACAAAGCATCTCAATATTATATTAAATCTAGATATTGAATTCAATGCATTTGTTTTCTCTATAGTAAAATGAGGGAAGGAACGTTTTGAACATAATCAAAGCAATCAAAATTCTTTTTTTTATAGTTACAAAATAAAAACACAGGAAAACAGCAAGCAGCAATACGTAA
>BPLR01018736.1:0-132994 GCA_021605095.1 Caerostris extrusa
ACAGAATGATAATAACTCGGTTTTATTGACTTGCTAGGGTAAAGCTTAATGACAAGCATAATAAGCAGAAAATTTAACTTCAGCATAACAATTAAATGGAAATGATAGATAATGGCAGAAAAATTAAAACGGTTTTGGCCCTTTGGTACTGACTGGAGTAAAAACAATATGGCCCTAAGGCTGGAAAGTTTTGAGACCCCTGAACTAGACAATTATGATGACGACATTTCTGATTTCAAAAGTCGCAAAAGACCTCGCGCTGCTCTGAATATTATTCATCAACGTTTCGATATCCTCCTTTCCGCATTACCCATGCAGCTTCTCCGCTGAGTCACAATTTCCCCTCCAATCGTTTTTGTTTGTTTCTATTATTATTTACTTGTATTACCGTCTTAAAATTATAATAATAATATAAAAAATTATGTATGCATAAATTTTTTTATTAATTAAAAAAAATATAAATAATAATTTTTTTTTAATTTTTTTAAATAAATTAATAATATATATATATATATATATTACTTTTTTTCTATCTAATCAACAGGCTTAAAGCTTAAGAAACTTTTCATTCACAAAGCAGGCGATAGAGGTTGCTAGGCTACCAAGACTTCCGTCAACCTAGTAAAACGTCGTCGTCGTTCCACTAGCTCAGTTAAATTCCCTTTTTTAAGATTAAGGGATGTTAAGTTAATCTATTTAATATTAATACCTATAAAATTATGTGTATTGTTTTGGGTAGCTGAATTTTCATTTCCTTGATCACTTTTTGTGTCCTATATCAGTTTTCGTTTCCTTGATCAATTTCAACGTTTCTTATTGATTTCTTATTTTTTTTTTAAATACTGCACGAGCTATTCTTATTAGTTAGTTTAAAAATTTTCATGAGCTTTTTAACATATAATATTTTTTAAATTCATTTCAAGAAATTTTTTATGCATAATATTTATTTTTTTTTTCTTCATCATGCTAATAATTATAAAATTAATTAATTGATTGAATAATGCAAAGTTGTTTTAAAAGATCGTCTGGGGAAAGAAAGAGAAATAAGAAAGACAATTTTATTTCAAAGTGAAAAAGAGATTTTTCAAGAAAAGAAAGTTGTTTGAATTCGATAGTTTTTTTTTTTTTTTTTTTTACATTAAATTCTTTAATTGTATTGATGAGCAAATATCTAAATTGTATGTCCAGCTTTTTAATTTGTATTTTATTTTTATTTTATAAACTTTTTTTAAAAAAATTTTTTGTTAAAACATTTTTTGTTTTTATTTATTTATCTATAGATTTTTTAAAAATTGTTTTGACTTAAGAAATTATTTTATTATAGAAGCATTGATCAAAAGAACTGATTTATTCTATAATTATCAAAAAAATTAAAATTTTTTGCACAGTTGCCAGATCTGAAGATCAAAATTCATGATTTTGAAGAAAAAGGCAAGCATAGATTTTCCAACAAAATAAATAAAAGGTATATTTAGGTCACCCATAAAATGCACAATTATATGTAAGAACAAGACGCATAATAGCAATCTTAAAAAATAAAAAATAATTATAGAATTCCAAAGGATTTTTTCTTTCCTTGAAAAATGTCCGCTTCCACTTTGAAATAAAATTATCTTTACTTTCATCAGACGATCTTTTAGAACAATTTTGCATTCATTTTCCTTCAGAATTTTTTTACTAAATTATTTAATAATTACTTAATTAATTTGAAAATAAATATTATGTATAAAATATAAGATGAAAAATACACACTGATTATATAAAATAATTAATTGAAAGCATTATAACAATTATTTATAAAAGCAAATTCACAATTATTCAAAGAAACAAAAATCTTCCTATACATAATCATTATTTATAAAATAAAATATATTAAATCGTTTTTACTGTAATCCCAAAATGCTATTTGCGTTTGTTAAGGAGCAAAAATTATTAAATGTTTGATTATTTAAAAACAATTCATTATAATTACATTTTATGAAATATATTTATAACATATTCTACTCTTTTTTTCAAACAATTGCTTTGCTTTTAATGATTAAGCTACAGTTAAATATGTTTTAACTTTTCTATAACCATTAAATTGACTTTCATTTTTTGTGAACCATTATACATTTTTAAAAATTTCTAAACAATAATGTTATATATTTGATTCAATTATATTGAATTCACTATTTTAAACTACTAGAATGCAGTTTCAAGTTATATAGTTTATAACCCCACAAATGAAGCCAAATCGAAAATGTAGGTGATGGGTAAGAAAAATCCATCAGTCGAAAGTTCTTCAGTAAGGCTCGAGGAAGAAGGAAATACATGCAAAACCTTCAGTTGTTTGCCTGGGGATATTCGTTCAAAATTGTAATGCCAAAAAGTGTAGCGTAGCAAGTTTTCCTAATGCTCCTTGAGTAAGAATGAACTTATTACATATACTACCATGAAATATATATATGTATGCTATGAAATTACTACCAGCGAAAGATTTCAAAGTCAGAGTTCTCTGTGTGGAAATTATTATTTATTAAAAATCAATATATTAATAAAATATTGAATGCATTTCCTACTAAAAATTTTTTTTACTTGTAAATATTTAATTTAAAATAGTTATCAAATTTATTTTAGATGAGTTTCATGTAATATTATATTTTATTAGAATTTTTACAAATACTAGACATTTTTTTTTTTTTTTAAATTAGCAAAAATAAACAGAGCATTAAATTTTTATAATCTTTACGCATCAGTTATGATTTATTATTTTTTTACCTTAAATTTACTTTTTGAAAGAAAACTGACATTTCTTATGCTTTTTATTTTTATTTCTTTCCATTTATTTATTTCATTTCATTTATTTATTTATAACTACCTGATACTCGGCTTTTATTGAAATAGCACATAATTTATTTTGTGTAAATTTAATTTTAAAAAATATCGGTGAAAAATGGCAAACAATTCCAACTAGAGAAATATGCATATAATAACAAAATTTAACCTAATATAGAAGTGGCATGAGAGTTCCATGTCGAATTTTAATATCTATTATGGAGGCACACCATAGTATGGTTCCTATTTTCGTTTTTTGAGACCATATTAAAAAAAATTGAAACAAATTTATTTCAAAAATTTGAAATCAAAATAAAATAAAATAAAAAATAATGAAAATTGTAATCGGATGGGCCGATATATAGATCACTCATAAATGTACAATCATATATAAGAACAAAACATAAATAATCTTAAAATTAAAAAAATAATATATAGAATTACAAACGATTTCTTTTTCTTGAAAAACCTCAGTTTTCACTTTGAAATAAAAATTGTATTTGCTTTAACCAGACGATTTTAGAACAATTTTATATTCATTTTTCTTTTGAATTAATTTTTTTACTAAATTATTTAATAATTAATAAATAATTAATTATCTTATTATTATAATTAATTATTTATTAATTTATTTGTAAATAAATAATATGTATAAAGAGAGAAAATGTGAAAAATAAATACGAGATCTATGTTCCAAAATTTGCCACTATTACGAATATGCAGCATAAAAAAAAAAACAAAATAACATCGCATTCCAAATAGAGAATAGCAAAATATTTAATTATAAAAATAAGCAAATAAATAAACAAAAAATAAAAAACCGCATAGCAAAACATTGGTTATTTTAAAAGGTTAATGTGAAAAAAAATTTGCAAAGTAAATATAATAAAAACGGATTTTAGGTATGAAAAGTGCAGTTCTTGTTCTTATTCTTAGTTCTTAAAAATTCTTATATTTATTCCTAATTTGATAAAAGCCATATAAAAACAAGAAAAAAACACACACAAATATTTCATTTATTTCCCTTACGGCAAAATAAAAAGAAATTTAGAATCAATAAATTTTGCACTTGCATAATAAGATCTTGGAAACGAACAAAAAATATATTTACACAATCACAAAACTTAATTTCAAGTCAGTTTTTAAAACAACTCGTAATATCGTTCACTGACATGTTTAAGAATTATTTATTTATTTAATAAAAAATCCAAGGAAAAAAATGCAGATCTATAAATTTCAAAGAAGAATAAAATTGACTAAAAATCTAACATAATTCATAATTTTTTGCAGACGATTTTTGAACCAAATAGTTTGAAAACGCAATTAAAAATAAAAGTAATATCTTTTACTTAATTATTTAAAAATATAAACTTTTAATTTAATAAAAATAAATAATTTTATTTAATTAAAAATAAAAATAAAGATTTTATCGTGATTTTTGACTATACGCTAGATAAAAAAATATCTAATTCAGAGAAAAATAAATGAACTTCTAAATGTTGCAGTTTTTAAGCTTTACTTAACATCCAATAATCTTAATTTACATGTTATAAAGAGATTTTGCTTAATTGGATGTCTTAATTAATCAACAAATTTATTTTATTGTTAATTAAACTAATTTATTAGAAAAGATATTAAACTAAGATAATTAAAACAACATCAATTTATGTTTTATAAGTATGTTATGAAAATTTTTTATTTTTTAAACTTTAAATGATTAATGCAGAAATAAGGATTTGTAATCTATTACTGCTTGTTTTGAAACAAATTATGTACATAAATGGATTATTGAAAAAAATTGGCTTTGGAACTTTTAAATCCCAGAAATTTTAAATTTTAAAACATATGTAAAAGAGTAACCAAATTCAAATAAAAGCAAAGTAATAGAAATTTTCACAATTTGTTTAAAGCTTAAATATAACGGCTTAGATACGGATAGGGCAGTGTAAATTCATCTCTCTCTCAAAATTGTGGGTTTATTTATGTTAATTCTTGCACAGATGTATGTTTATAAAAACGTATATACACATCTACGTCTAAATATGTATTTCTATATCAGTAATGATGTACTGATAGAGGTAAAAATGTATACTTAAATAGGCACGTAAATGCATACGTAAATATTTTTTTTTTCCAGTAAGGATGATGTGTGTACACTCAAGTGCAGTATATATTTACTTACGTATGTAGTTAAATGCAATTAAGCGCGTATGTTATGGGAACGCTTACCCGTGTATTGATATCGAATATAAATGTATGCGCATAAATATGTGTGTGTGCGAAAGAGCGTAAGTTTGTGCATGTGAATATATATGCTTGTATGATCGCGCGCGTGCATAAAGGTATGTATCTGTGTCCGTATTTATGAGCATGTATGCATGTGCACATTGTGCATATGGAGTAATATCTGTATGATCGTGCGCGTGCATAAAGATATGTATCTGTGTCCGTATTTATGAGCATGTATGCATGTGCACATTGTGCATATGGAGTAATATCTGTATGATCGCGCGTGGGCATAAAGGTATGTATCTGTGTCCGTATTTATGAGCATGTATGCATGTGCGCACATTGTGCATATGGAGTAATATCTGTATGATCGCGCGTGGGCATAAAGGTATGTATCTGTGTCCGTATTTATGAGCATGTATGCATGTGCGCACATTGTGCATATGGAGTAATATCTGTATGATCGCGCGTGGGCATAAAGGTATGTATCTGTGTCCGTATTTATGAGCATGTATGCATGTGCGCACATTGTGCATATGGAGTAATATCTGTATGATCGCGCGTGGGCATAAAGGTATGTATCTGTGTCCATATTTATGAGCATGTATGCATGTGCGCACATTGTGCATATGGAGTAATATCTGTATGATCGCGCGTGGGCATAAAGGTATGTATCTGTGTCCGTATTTATGAGCATGTATGCATGTGCGCACATTGTGCATATGGAGTAATATCTGTATATCGCGCGTGGGCATAAAGGTATGTATCTGTGTCCGTATTTATGAGCATGTATGCATGTGTGCACATTGTGCATATGGAGTAATATCTGTATGATCGCGGTGGGCATAAAGGTATGTATCTGTGTCCATATTTATGAGCATGTATGCATGTGCGCACATTGTGCATATGGAGTAATATCTGTATGATCGCGCGTGGGCATAAAGGTATGTATCTGTGTCCGTATTTATGAGCATGTATGCATGTGTGCACATTGTGCATATGGAGTAATATCTGTATGATCGCGCGTGGGCATAAAGGTATGTATCTGTGTCCGTATTTATGAGCATGTATGCATGTGCGCACATTTTGCATATGGAGTAATATCTGTATGATCGCGCGCATGCATAAAGATATGTATCTGTGTCCGTATTTATGAGCATGTATGCATGTGCGCACATTGTGCATATAGAGTAATATCTGTATGATCGCGCGTGCATAAAGATATGTATCTGTGTCCATATTTATGAGCATGTATGCATGTGCGCATTGTGCATATGGGTAATATCTGTATATATGTGGGCATGCATTTAGGCGCATGTGCATGTGCTTATGTATGTGCATGCGTGTAAATATGTAAGAATGTATATGTGCAAGTGTGTATATGTATCTGTAGGTATACATGCATCTCTATATGCGGCCTTGCATACATATACACACTGGCGTATTTGCATACATAGACGAAAACATACAC
This sequence comes from Caerostris extrusa, assembly GCA_021605095.1. Classification (NCBI taxonomy): domain Eukaryota; kingdom Metazoa; phylum Arthropoda; class Arachnida; order Araneae; family Araneidae; genus Caerostris; species Caerostris extrusa. The sequence continues at coordinate 6,518 of BPLR01018736.1, forward strand.
ATTTAAAGACATTCGCATATATCCACACACAGGTAAATGCGTTCATAATAAGGGCATACAAAAGCATTTTCATGCGTGCCTTAAATATGCTCTTATAGTTGAGGATACAAACATAATCTTTTTTACTGAAAAAACCCCCAACAAATTAACGTATGCATACCCTAGTGCATGTTTAATCATACATCTTTACGCATACCAGTACATTATTACATAGAGAAATACATATTTAGGCGTATACTTAACTATGCACATAGCTCTTTTAAATAACTATGCATATAGCTCTTTTATTTATATGTACTAACATATAAATAAAATACTAATTTTCATAGGTGATAAAATGATTTGCAAAAAGTCAATTTAATTTGCAGAAAGGTTGATTTGGTTTGCTAAAAGGTGATTTTTAATTGCTAAACCTGTATAGTGTATGTACATTACAATTGCTTTCAAAGCTTCGATACAGTATTTGTAAATACAATATTCCAAAAGTTTTTATTGTTGAAAATCATGTTAATCCTTTTCTAGAAATGTATTGATGTAGTGTAACTGTATAAAATGTTTTGTTTTTGTGTTACAGATATATGTTTATGTGATTTTTTAAAAATACAACCAAATTATGAAATGAGAGGAAAGAAACGTGCTTGATTTTGTTTACCTCAACAAAAACATTTAAAAACTACGGAATTTTGAAATGAAGTTTAAGGTTTATAAAAATGTTGTATTTAAAAATTTTAATTATCAATTTTGAGATCTTTTTTTCTACAATAACAGGATATTCTTTAAATTGACATTGATATTCTTTTAAGTTTCTTTTTTTTTTAAGACGAATCAATCATGAAAGTCAATCTTTTCAATAAAAAAAAAAAAATTATTATTATGTTTAATCCATTATTCCCAATTAACTCTTCTTTAGTGAGGAAATTAAACATGTTCATAGCTGAATAATTTAAATCAACGTTCATTATTTTTTTTAAAGGAATTCGTAAGTTTTACAAATGAAAGTCTTTTTTTTTTTTCTTATACCACTTGGTTGACATCAACATCTAGACCAAGTCCAAGAACCCGTGTGGTCTCATGGAAGGAGGGCAGTTTCTGTTGTGGTGGAGCACCCTGTGGGTATTAGTATGACTTGGCTCCGTGACGCCAAAGAAGGAGGGCAGTGCATTCCGGATGGAATTTTACGGGGCCTACCCTGCATTTGAATATCGTATGGGAAAAACCCGGAAAATTCCCGTCAGGTAGTCCGACAAATGAGGCAAGACGTCACAAATGCCATCGAGTCACCTCGTTTTTGAAGTAGTATCTGCGACAAAGCCGCCAGCGGATTGAACCTTAGCGCCAATGCTCACCAGCGGCGCACGTTGCCACTGAGCCACGAGACTGGCAAAATTATTTCTAGATGTAGTTTCTATGGTGTGTTAACTAATTGATTCTACAATAATGTTGAAGAATTTTCAAGAATAATTTTTTATCATTGTAAATGATGTCACCGTAGATGCGAATTATCGTTACATTGAAAGTCACTTTTAGATTTTGAATTAAAATTTTAGACGAAAGTACATTAATTTCACAAGAGATTAGATATTACTTAATCAATAAAGAATTTGGAAATTAATCAAAAAATCTTTCTTATTATTAGTAAGAAATCCCTTTTTAACATTCAAAAATTAGATCTAATTATTTATATTCTACCCAACAATCTTAACCTTATCTAAAAATTACTTAATTGTTTTTATTAATATTTTATAACCTGAATATTTTGTTTTGGTTCTTTCTAAGATAAAGGAAATAATTTTTCACTCTCACTCTTTTGCAAATGAAGTTTGTTGCTTTACATCTAATTTAAAGACAATTATCGAAATAAAAATAAAATAATTTTGCTTACTAATTAATTTTAACGAATTTAAAATAAGCTAAGGAATTTTGAAGTAATTTAATTTGAATTAAAAAGATAACGTGCGAAATGAATTTCAGAATAATTTGTTTTAAAAATATAGCTTTTTTTTAAAAATTTGCATTTATGAATAAAATTTAAAAGCACAAAAATCTCTTAAGTCAATAAAAAGATAACTCATCTCAAATATTGAAACAAATCTCGTAAAGAAACTTCTCAAAGTTACAAAAAAATAGTTCATTCATTTGATAATTCTTAAAAGGAATTTCAAAATATAATTCTCAAGAATTACAACCATTTAATTGTTTAAATTTTCCATTTACAACAGAACAAAGACAAAAATACGTGAAATGTAGTTAGTGAAAGGTTCTCTTTTAGAAATTTCTCAAAGTTATAAAAAATAGTTAATTTATTTGATAATTTTTTGAAAGAAATTTCAAAAATATAATCATAAAGAATTATATTTTTATGATTATATTTTAATGATTATAATTCTAAAGAATTATAATCATTTATTATTTAACTATTTAACCATTTTCCATTTACAACAGAACCAAGACAAAAATACACGACATGTGATTAATAAAAGCCAGACCTAGGATAACGCGTTTATGATCTCAAATATTGAAACCTCTCTTAAAAAATCATCAAAGTTATAAAAAAAATAGTTCATTCATTTGATAATTTTTGCAAAGAAATTTCAAAATATATTCTAAAGATTTGTAATAATTTATTATTTTAACTATTTAACCATTTTCCATTTACAACAGAATAAAGACAAAAATGCGCGACATGTCGTTAAAAAACCAAACCCTAGGATATCGCATTTATGATCTCAAATATCGAAACCAATCTCTTAAAGAATCTTCACAGTTATAAAAAAATAGGTCATTCTTTTGATAATGTTTGCAAAGGAATTTCAAAATATAATTCTAAAGATTTATAACCATTAACCATTTAACTATTTAACCGTTTTCCATTTAAAAAAACACGAGAATGCGCGAAAAGTGGTTAATAAAACCAAACCTAGGAAAACACATTTGTGATCTCAAATATTGAAACAATCTCTTAAAGAATCTTCTCAAAATTATAAAAAATTAATTCATTCATTTAATAAAAATTAGTTCATTCATTTAATAATATTAATTCTAAAGATTTATAACCAGTAACCAATGAACTATTTAACCATTTTCCATTTACAACAGAACAAAGACAAAAATGCGCGAAATGTGGTTAACAAAACCAGACTTAGGATATCGCATTTGAGATCTCAATTATTGAAATAAATCTCTTAATAAATCTTCACAAGCTTATAAAAAAATAGCTTATTCATTTGATAATTTTGAAAGGAATTTCAAAATAAAATTCTAAAGAATTATAACCATTTAACTATTTAACCATTTTTCATTTACAACAAAACAAAGACAAAAATACATGAAATGTGGCTAATAAAACCAGACTTAAGACCGGACTGGCATATTAAACAAAGATTTATAATTAACAATAGTAATAATACTAATATAAGATTGATAATAATTAACACTAATATATCTTTATCTTAAAAATGCTGGTATCAATACAACTGATTTCGAACAAAATCTTTTATGTTTATTATTTCAATAAAGAAAATATACAATTACTATTAAAATTACAATAGATTTTATAATTAATTTTTTAAATAACATTATTTTGTTTGTTTTTAAGTGTTTTGAAAAGATATACAAAAATTGTTACTGTTTTAACGTATCTCTTAATGTAATTTTGCTGTCTTGAATTCATTTTCTAATGCTGTCTTCATATGCTGGGGATCACCTTTTTGTGGGCCTCAGTATTTTTGCAGAAGATCCAGAGAATGTTAATTTTGTTTTTCTTTTTCAGGGGTCAAGAAACCTCTCAGACAGAAGATTATAGAGAATGAATTCTCTTTCATTCATGTTCAATTTATTTCTGGGGAAGAAGAAATTTGTAGGTCAATTGTTTTGTTTACGTCTCCAGTTCCATGCAAGAGGGAGAAAAAGTACTAATCGTCCTATAATTTCTGTAGATGAACAACTATTTTACACACTATAAAACGTATCAGGAATTTTTTATGTGCGTGGAAAATTGAAAACCATTGTATTTATGTCATTGAGTTGAATAGTTTGTTTTGATGTACTACATTTATTCTATTTTTTACAATGTAAATTATTGTTTTAAAGGATTTTTGCATTGTAGTGATATATCTTTATTATGCGTTTGGCCTAAAAATTCGGAAATTTTGTAGTCATTTTATACAATCGCATAGTTTGTTGATAATTGTATACAATCACCAAGTTTTTTAATCATTTTATGATATTGAAAAGTTTGTTGATTAATAAATTTTATAATTCTATATCTATAATTTTGTTTCAATAATTTCATAATTTTATATAATCGCAAAGTTGATTGATCATTATTTATTGTATTTTTTACTACGAAATTTGTTATCATTTTTTTCATTACTATTTTTACTGCTTAAAAATTTTAAAGTTTGTTGATTATTTTATACCAACGGAAAGTTTGTTAATCATTTTATATCATCAGTTGATCATTTTATACTATCTCAAATTTTGTTACCATCGCAAAGTTTGTTGATCATTTTATACTACTGCATTGTTTTCGATTAATAAATTTTTAATTTTAAATCAATAATTTTATTAATTTTATACCAACGAAAAAGTTTGTTAATCATTTTATACCTTTTGTTGATCCTTTTATGAAAAGTTTGTTAAATTTTAAATTTTGTTGATGTTGATCAATAAATTTTAAAATTGCTGATTTAAAAGCTGATTAATAAATTTAATATTCATAATTTTATTAATTTTATACCATCACAAAGTTTGTTGATCATCTTATATTAACGAAAAGTCTGTTTATAATTTTATACCATTGCAATGTTTGTTGATTATTTTATGCCATTGAAACATTTGTTGATCATTATAGGAACCCCCAGAATTGTCTTACTTCAGTCCAGAAGAAACATATCTCATACGGAGCTAATTAGGAGATCGCATTCTCCATCCTCCTTCAGTTCAACAAGATTCTCGATCAATGAATTTATCATTCTCATCCCCTTTGTAAACAAGGGAATGCTTAATTTAGTTTGGTTGGCGAACTTCGAATTGAGTTGCATTAGTTCAAACTTAAGCCCTAAAATCTCAATCTTTTGTATACCCATTGTTAATACATCATGGCGCTTTCCAGCTGCACTGGTTAACTGTCACATTTAATTTACGATCTGCCATCCCTCTTTCTAATCATACAATTAATGCATTGGCAAATTGCAGTCATATGCGCTCTACCTTGCTTTTTTAATTTCACATTTAAATGTTGTGCGTACTGTATTTAGTGTATTACAAATATTTTCCTTTCTGTGTTTTTAATAATGTATGTCAATTTATTCCCCTACTAAACCAGCATCTTGCATATCTGTTTTAATCGTATTATTTTACCAATTTTTAAATTCCTGTTTTTCTTTCCTTCAAGTGTAAAAGATTTTGATCCTAAATGGGTTAATATAAGCTGTAGGGCCTCAAACAGGATATCAATACACGAGTTTATCATTATTAGTAGAGATTTAAGTGAGTACCTTGTTGTCAGTTTATAATGATGTTCCTGTTTAAAACTGCTCCACTTAATGCTGTTTCATTCCCCGACATTTCGAGAATTGGTTTACCGAATTGATTATTTTCCCGCCTGTTAAACGATACTGCGAATTTAAAAAGCCAGAATCGAAAGTTTTACTTTTGATTGATAAATCTCCAAGACATCCAAAGAATTTACCGAAGTTAACAACATGCATTCTAATAGAAGTGGATTTTCTGCAGTCAAATACAACTCTGTTAATCTAAGCAATGAATTAAGGCGTAATATCAAATATTATATTTTACTAGCAGAACCCCCATACGTTGTCCTGCCAAAAAAATGCATTGTAGAAAATTACATAACTCGAATATATTGTCCATGTACCAATATATGTGCATACTAATTTTCATGGATAGCGTTTGAACGGTATATAAGGTGAAATGCCGCAGCACCATCTGGTGGCAAGTAACAATAAAGTGGATAGTGAGGATATATTTTTCAAACTCGAATACATATTAATACTAATTTTCATAGTGATTGGTTGAACGGTATAGAAGTTGATCGAGTGCAGCGTTGATATATTGCAGCACCATCTGGTGACAAATTACAACAAAGTGGATAGCATAAAAACATTCTCCATGCTTTGTCAAACGCATACAAAAAATTTCATCAAAATCGGTCCAGCCGTTTAGGAGGAGTTCAGTGACAAACACAGGTACAGTAAAAACTCGATTACGACGCCACCTACCAGATCCAATTGTGAATCTAAACCATCCAGGGGCCCATTCAAACACACACAAAATTTCATTAAAATTTGTGAAACCATTTAAGAGTTCAGTGACAAACACATGTACAGAAGAATTATATGTAAAGATATATCGAGTGCAGCGCCACCTAATGGGTCAAAATGTGAATCTCAGCCATCCAAGGATCTATTCAAACACACACAAGAATTCCATCAAAATCGTCCATCCAGAATTCAGTAACAAACACACGTACAGAAGAATTATATCAATTGCAGCGCCACCTACTGAGTCCAATTGAGAATCTATATTGTCCAGCAACCCACTGAAACACACGCAAAAATTTCATCAAAATCGATCCAGTACTTTAGCAGAAGTTCAGTGACAAACGCGCGTACAGGAGAATTATATATAAAGATTATCTGTGGTGGACATTTCAACAACTGAATGGTAAAATTGATGGAGAAGACAAAAACAATCCATTAAAGATTTTTTTTTCTTTTGAACTACAATATCATGGATGCTGTCGACAACACCAATCCTTTCTGAAATGAGGTGACTGAGGAATGTTTGAAAGGAGTACAGGGTAATGCAGGGCTAGAACTAATGTAAGTTGTTGACACAAGAGAATTCATTGTAACGATGAAGTTGTCAAGCTGGATTGGATAATATAAATGAGCGGGATATTGAAGAATTAAAGTTATAACTGGTGAAAGTCTTACCAACAGATATTTTTAAAAATCAGTAGAATGAAGATGCTGTAATTAACATTTCTAAAGATGAGGAGCAAAATGAAATTTTCAGCGGATTTTCTAATAAAAGTTTAGCCACTATAACGAAATTTATGAATTAACTTATACAAAATTATTAAGTGCTAAGGCAAAATGAATCGACATTGATGAGATTTTTGCTATCGACAACTACTTCTGAACAAAACAGGGCAAGGCAAAGGACGTTGGGTAATTTCTTCACTCACACATACACATAAAATAAAAAAAAAGAAGAAGAATTTGCTTCATCACAAAGATAACTTCCACACTTGAACATTTTTTATTATTTTCATGAATGATTTAATAATAAAAAATCTATGCTAATAATAAATAAGTGTATAATTAATATGATAAAAGTATTGTTAAAAATTAAATAAATGCTACAAAATAAAACAAACAAAAAATGATAAATTTTCTTATTCTAGGTTGTGTTTCACTTATTTATTTTTCATTCCTTCTATTAGCTCACACACTCACTATATATATCTTGTTCAAATTTTCAATCGTTTATAAAATATTTTTATTCATCCACTCAAGTTCAAATACATTTTTTTTTTGAACTCGTAGTGGTGGCACGTGATGTTAATACAGTTTTTTCAAATATTAATTCAGTAATTAAATTTAATTGATTATTTGTAATTTTTTTTTAGATTTGAGTTGCATATATCTACCAATAGATGGCGAAGGATAAACTTAAAAAAATGAATGAAAATTATTTATAAAGGACTTTCTGCAATATAGTGAAAAAAAAAGTAGAAATTGACTTAAATTTTTTTTTTTATATTACTTGTTTTTATTATTACTTCCTAATTATTTGCCTTTTAAGATGACCTTGCTTTGCTTTAGCTCGAAAACTTATTGGAACGTATGGCCCGCGCACGTTAAACAGGGTCTTATAATATAGAATTTTAGACCACGGGTGAGAACAGGATTTTATTTGTAGTATGAAATTTGGTTCTGATTTTTATAATATCTCTGGTATAAGGCATAGCTAAGAATTCATGGGCTATGACGGAAGAACATTTTTAAGAAAGATCAAGAAAACAGGAAAAAACATGAAATTTTTCCCTTAATCATAACCTCAAGAAATATTTCAGTGATACAGAATAACAAAAAAATATATTCGTTTTTTTATTTGACCTCTTTTGACATTTCATAATGTTTCAATCATAACGAAAATGAAATATCCTATGAAAACTGTAATTGTAATAAGATCATAATTCTCTCTTATCTCTTATAGGGGATGATTATCAATATCATTTTATTACTCAAGACTTATCGTTATTAGTATTATACTACTGTGTCCAAAAAGTATCAATTTTCAATTTAAAATTCCGGGGCTTATGGAATTTCAATTATTTTTCTTTTTTAGGTTACTGGCACTGTCCTTGACATATGTGGGAAATTTGACGGCAGCATATTCATTAGTGTTTGAGTCAAACTGATTCCGGCGATTTTTGAAATATCTGAATTAATTGAGCAAAGAACTTGCTTTCAATTTTGTTTGCGGAAACATATAGAATGTTGCAGAAGGCATTCGGTGAGCATTCCTATATCGGAAAGAAATGTTTACAAGTGGTATAAACAGTTCAAAGAAGGCAGAGAACGCGTTGAAGACGAAGAGCCCTCTGGCCGACCCTCCACCCCAACCGACGAAGCTCACGTCCAAAAAATTAAAGATTTGGTGCTTGTAAGCCGTCTATTTACAATTAGAGGCATTGCTGATGATGGTGGAATTTCAAAGGATCGGTCAATTCCATTTTAGGCCTCAAACGCATCAAATCTCGATTGGTACCGAAAACACTGAATATGCCAGCTCACACTGCATTGAGCCTTCTTGACTTTTTGCCAAAAATGAAATCCAAATCGTTCCACAACCACCGTATTTACACCGTACGACTTCTGGCTATTCCCTAAACTCAAAAGACCACTCCGGAGGCACCGTTTTGAATCGAGTGAAGAGATTCAACGTGAATCGTTTTGAAGGCCATCCCCTGCCGATGACTTTTTAGCAATCATTGAGATTGGAAAAAAAGTTGGCATAAGTGCAGTGTGTCCGGAGGGGATTACTTTAAAGGCGATGAAATAAATTTGGAAGAATAAATAAAAAGTTTTTGAAAAAAAAAAAAAAAAATTTGTCTTACTTTTTTTGGGCAGTAATAGTTTATAAATGAACCATGGGCTTGATGGCCGAGTGACTAGCGCTCTGACAGGACAGGTTTTGGGATTCACAGGGGACAGGTTTCGAGATTTCTTCAATTTAGCTCCATAGGTAAAATAAGTTAATATTGGATTAAATATTAATAAAGCATTGTTAACAAAATAATGATTTTTCGTGTTATTCGTAACATGTTTAATAAAAAAAAACTTATCCACTTTCATAAAATTTTTCTTAACATTTCTAAAAAGGTTTTTTTTTAATGGTTTCTAATAATTGAATTTATATAAATTTTGTATAATAACTCTTCGCGGTGGATGTAGTGAGCTAGATTTACAACTACGTTTTAGTTCCTCCATCATCATCAATTGCACGACAGCTCAAAGTGGGCCAAGGATTTCCTTTGAAGGGATTTCCATGTATTCCTCTGGACAAGGGTCCTCCAATTCATCTCTCCTCTTTCTATCGGAATTCACTTAGGTCTATAGTCACTAAACTATAGGTCCCGGTCTGTTTAGCCCTCGTTTGCACAAACCAAACCAAACCTCTTAATACATCTCTTCCTCAGTAGCTTGTTGGCCAATTGGCTAGCCCTCTGGATTTTATTACCATAGCTTCAGGTTCGAATCCTAGCGATGGAAGGGATGATAGGGGTTCGGAATCCACTTTAAGCCGTAGGTCCCGGTCTCATATGACCGTAGAGCGTCACAGAGACCAATCAGACTTTTCACCCACATGATTCCCAAACTCTAAAGGGGTAACTCATTTCTAGGCACAGTGATGTGATGTGGTGTGGTGTAATAGTAGTAGTAGTGGTTCAGAATCCTCGTTAAACTGTAGGTCCCGTCTAATTGACTTCAAGTGTGCAAAAAAAAAAAAATGGCCGTAGAGTGACAAACCAAACCAATCTTCTTTGAGTCCAACGGAATTCAGGTGTACAAATACACTGAAGTGACAAAAGTCATGGGATAGCAAGATGGCAGTAGCATCGCGGTTCAGATGGCAGTAGCATCGCGTAGAACAAGTATAAATGCGCAGTGCTTTCGCAGAGCTTTCATTTCTGTTCAAGTTATTCATGTGAAGAGGTTTTGACGTGATGATGACCGCACGACGGGAATTAACAGACTTTTAACGCGGAATGTTAGTTGGAACTAGACGCATGGGTCATGCCATTTCGGAAATCGTTAGGGAATTCAACATTCCCAGATCCACTGTGTCAAGAGTGTGCCGAGAGTATGAAATTTCAGGCATAACATCCCACCATGGACAGCACAGTGGTCGACCGCCTGCACTTAACGACCGAGACCGGCGACGTCTGCAAGAGTCGTAAATTCTAACAGACAAGCAACACTGCGTCAAATAACCGCAGAAATCAATGTGGGACGTACAAGGGACTTGTCTGTTAGAACTGTGCGGAGAAATTTGGCTTTCTTGGGCTATTCTAGCAGAAGATCGACTCGAGTGCCTTTACTGACAGAACGACATCGCTTGCAGCGACTCTCGTGGGCACGTGAGCATATCGGTTGGTCCCTAGATGAATGGAAAACCGTGGCCTGGTCCGATGAGTCACGATTTCAGTTGGTAAGAGCTGATGGTAAGGTTCGAGTGTGGCGCAGACCCCACGAAGCCATGGACCCAAACTGTCAGCAAGGCACTGTTCAAGCTGGTGGTGGCTCCGTAATGGTGTGGGCTGTTTTTTCATGGCATGGACTTGGTCCTCTGGTGCGACTGGATCGAACATTGACTGGAAATGCTTATGTTCAGCTACTTGGAGATCACTTGCAGCCATTCATGGACTTCATGTACCCAAACAACGATGGGATTTTTATGGATGACAATGCGCCATGTCACGGGGCCACAACTGTTCGCGATTGGTTTGAAGAACATTCTGATAATTCCAACGAATGATCTGGCCACCTAGATCGCCCGACATGAATCCCATCGAGCATTTATGGGACATCATCGAGAGGTCTGTTCGTGCCCAAAATTCTGCACCATCAACGCTTTCACAATTATGGACGTTTATCGAGACAGCATGGCTCAATATTCCTGCAGAAGACTTCCAACGACTTGTTATGTCCATGCCACGTCGAATTGCTGCACTTCGCCGGGCGAAAGCAGGGTTGACACGATATTAAGAGGTATCCCATGACTTTGTCACTTCAGTGTATATGTCAATTCTCAGCAATGCATGGTATATTCAATTCTCCGCAATGGCATTCTCGTTTCGACTTAGCTTGTCAGTTTCGTAACTGAGCTGTCTCAGTTTCAAAACCCAAAGGCTCAGTTCCATTAAATCTCTTTCAGTCCATATTTTAAATTATAAAACATAAAAATTTCAATTAAAAATTCATTAAGAATATTTTAATAAATCGATTTCTTCGTCATAAATAAAAAATAATTATTACAAAAGTAAATTCCAGTCCAGAACTGTAAACAAAATAACTTCATTGCACCCATTGTCAGATTCCCCCTCTTGATTAAGAGGTTGTTTTAACGATGTTGTTTTGATTCGGATGTATTCGAGATGACTTGGAGGGGAGGAAGGGGGGATGCTCTTCTTTTCCCCAGAGGTACCTCCCGAAACGGTTCTCGGGGGAGGTCAAGGCTGCCCCACTGGAAAACACAACTTCCCTAAATTTCTTCTGCGGAGAGGTCATCCGCTATAGAGCAGGAAGTCACAGAAACGGAAACGGGTCCTGTCAGAATCCACCAGATTGAGGTCGGATACGGTCCGTTATATCACTTTGATATCTAAAAAAAAAGAAATGGGGCAATCAAATGGTTGGGAGGGAGGAAGTGTTCGAAGGCACACAATGTAAATACCAGCCCATCCTCCCCACCTTCCCATGGTGGATGGAGTGAAATAGAATGTGTGCCACATTGAAAGGTGTGCTATCTTCTTTTTTCTTTTTTGTGCTTTTGTGCAATTTATTGAGTCGTGTGCCGTGTCTTAAACAGAAACAGCGGGTTATTGGGACTGCCGTGACTTAGTTAGGTAAGAAAGCGAAATCGAGGAGAGAGGTGCGCGAGGAGAGGAGAGAAGAAGAAAGGGAAAATGTGGGTCCTTGGGCACGTGTCGCTTTACAATGAAGCTTTTTTCTTGAGGATATTTTGCGATTGTTCCCCTGAAACGAAGGCCGCGAAAGGGAAGGGGATTTTTAATAGGCTGCAAAATCGAGGCTGAGTGGATAGTGATTTATTTAAGAAGTTAAATGACACGAGGATGGCAACACTATGGCATGATATTATAAACATGGCAACGTGTATGAAATGTCCTTTTTAGGACAAACGTAAAAAAAAAAATATGAATATTTTGCTCCAGACATTTTTTTTTTCAAGTAATTGATGTCGAAAATCCAAAAGTTATAATTAAATTTATTCCAGCAAAATAATAATAATAATAAGTAAAAACAAATAAATATTAAAGTAGGTTGATTTTCGTTTTTAAAATATAAATTAACATGATTTTTTATTGTATTTTTGTAATTTTTAATCCAACAAAAACAAATGTTTAATTCAAATTTCTTTTTATTATTCGGATAAAAAGATTAGCTAGTTCCAATAATATAAAAAAAAAATTCGATGACATCTTTTTTAGAGGCCATCACTATGGCATGATATATAATGTATGGCAATGTATGGAATGCCCTTTTTAGACAATGTCAAGAAATAAAAATATTTTTGCTCCAGAATTTTTTTGACATAATTAGTATCGAAAGTCAAAGGTTAGGTTTGTCGCTCTGCGGTCATTTTATGCACACTAGGGGCTAACTAGACCGGGACCTACAGTTTAAAGTGGATTCCGCACAAACATCCATGTTGAGCCAGGATTAGAAACTAAAATGCCTGTGGTACTTAAGGCCAAAGCGCTAGCCAGTTGACCTTCATGCTGCGTGGGGTTTATGGAGGTGATATAAAACTTTAAAATGTTGTACATAGTAGAGATATGGAGTCGGGAGCAAGGTCAGTCTAGCATTTTTGAAGGAATCGGGAAACTGTTTTAAAAGTATCCCCTTCTTTTATAAAAAATAATTTTTAATTTTACAAAATTCTAGGAATTAATGCAAAAATTAAATGTTCCAAAGCTGCAAAAAGATCTTGCAATGATTACAACATCGTCAGCATAAGCTGAAATCTGAACAGACTTGATTTGGTTTGTTCTCTCTACGGTCATTTTGTGCACACTAGTACTAACTAGATCGGGATCTACAATTTAACGTGATTTCCGAACCATTCACAAACATTCATGCCGCAGCCGGGATTTAAACCTGAAGCCTGTGGTAACAAGGGCCAGAGTGCTAGCAAATCGGCCAACAGGCCGCAGAAAGTCCAAGAGTCATAATTAAATTTATTCTAGTTAAATAATAATAATAAGTAAAGAACAGATAAATATTAAACTAGGAGGATTGTGTTTTTAAAATGTAAATTAACATTATTTTTTATGTTTGTATAATTTTTAATCAAACAAAAATAAATGTTTAATTCGAATCTTTTTTTTTTATTGTTCGAATGAAAAAAAAAAAGAGCTGGTTCCAATATTATTAAAAAGTAGATACCATCTCTTTTAGGATGCTATCACGATGTCATGATATTATAATGTATGGCAATATATTAGTGTGTATGACATGTCCTTTTTTTTAGGACAACGTCAAAAATATAAATACTTTGCTCCAGAATTTTTTTTTTTTTTTTTTTTTTGACAAAATTGGTAATTTCGTAATTTCAAAGTCCAACATTTATAACTAAATTTATTCTAGAAAAATAATAATAATAATAATAAGTAATAACAAATAAATATTAAAGTATCTTGATTTGGTTTTTTAAAAATGGAGTTTGGCAAAGTGATTCGCTTTCAGGTCTGCATTTTAATATTGTTTTGGAAAAAGTATTGAGAGATTCGGGGTATAAACTTGAGAGGACATATTTTCTTCAAGTCTGTTCAGATTTTAACTTATGCTGACGATGTTGCAATCATGCAAGATCTTTTGCAGCTTTGAATGAAGCTTTTCGAGCTTTTGAATTGGCTGCAAGGGCTTTGTATCTAAATATAGCCCAGGGAAAAACGAAATATATGCTTTCCTCAAGAAATTTTTGTTAGGATACACCCTAATATTACCTTTGGCACTTACACATTTGAATTTGTACTTAGTTTTAAATATTTAAGATAAGAAATTAATTGTCATAATAATATCTCCTCTGAAATGAAAGCAGAATTGTGATTGCCAATAAGGCCTTTTATGGGTTAAGAAATCTGTTTAAATCCCAGTTCATATGCAGAAAACTGGATTCTTGTTATATAAAACCCTTATTAGACCTATTTTGGTCTATGGCTCTGAAACATGGACTTTGGCAAAATCTGATGAGGCCCATTTGAGTAATTTTAGCTAAAGATTTTAAGGTCTATTCTTGGAGGTGTTAGGAAAAGCGATTGTTGGAGAAAACGTACAACGCAGAAATTTATAAATGCTATATATAAAAGTTTATTAAGATCAATCGATTAAACTGGGCTGCTCACATATCCAGAATATTCTGTAAAAAAGCTTGTATTGGCAAAGCTACAAGGACAAAGAAGAAAATAACGACCCAAGTTGCCATGGATAGATGCAGTTGAAAAGATTTTGCTGTACTAAAGGAGGAATGCATGGAAATCTCTTCAAAGCAAAAGCCTGGCCCAACCTGGGCTATCGTATTATTATTGATGATGATTTTGTTTTTCATCAAATAATAATCATTGTAATCAAATCAAATAATTATAATCAAGCAAAAATGATTACTTTAAGTTGGTTTTTTTATTATTATTGTTAAATGAAAAAGAAGATAGTTCCAAAATTATTTTAAAAAAAATTATTTCTGGCCCAAAATCGGACTGGTTGGTAGCAGCTTTGGGCCTTGTGAATTAAGGGATTTCAGAACTCAGCAAATGAACATTACCGAAAATTCCAGAATTAAAGGCGGCAATGAGCCACTAAATCCATGAGTCTCCCCATTGGTTTTACTAAGTATTGTTTGTCGCTCTACAATCTTTTTTCTTTTTTTTTTTAGGCTAATTATAGGCTTATATACTATATATATACTTTAGGCTAATTATACCAGTTTAACGTGGATTCCGAACCACTAAGAAACATCACGCCATGTCTGCCACCGATTCGAAGCTCCTGAGATTCGCCAAGATTGGAAGCTGAAACCTATGAGACCAATTAGTGTCGATGAGCGGTAGACTACTTGTCGATGTGTCGCGATTTTTGACAAGCCTGATTAGGTACTTGTCAATGCATGGCATGAAATAGAGTATCATATTTGAAAGATAGCTTGGCCGTTTACAAGCAATAACCAAGGAATTTATTTTTAGTTGTAGTTGCATTGCAAGTCACTAATAAAAAAATTTCAAATTGTTTTTTTTTTCTTCACCATAAATGTGTCTAAAAATTTTCGAACACCCTGTACAGTAATTACAAAATATTTTGCAAGAAAAATTTATACAGCATGAGTTCATCTTCTAATTTACAGCATTATGAAGATTTGATTCTGATTATGCCAGGAATCGTTAGACGCTTTTCAAACTATGTTACTTCATTTCTTGTTATTTTCTCCCAACAATGATGCCCGAATTGAGGATAGTCATTTTCCAACTACATCCACCGTTACTCATGCACATATTTTTATCACCACATAGCAGGATGCCGGTCTCAGTGCCCGAAGCTCCCAGTGACATTTATTGCAGTGAGAAAATGCCCGTAATGACTGCGGAACAGAACATGTGTTAAACGGAATCGGCATCTCCAGTTGCAGGAGATAGTGTCTCGGCACGTTGAAAACAAGATTGAAAGTTACAGCATGGCTCTTCTCAGACAGATGGCATTTGAGCTTTGTTTCCCATGAGAGGTGGGGAGGGCTTGATGAGTGACAAGTGCATTGACCCGAGAACTTGAAGAGACCATGCACTTCAGCGAAAGTAGGTCGTCTCCTGTCTGGAGAAGAGATCCCTGTGTTTTGCTGCAGCAGAAAACAGGTTCTGTTTGTTTTTCCGGGCCGTGCCTTTTTTTTTTTTTTTTTTAATTTTTTGTTTGTTTGGAGGAGGGAGGAGCGACTCCAGAGGTGAACACCAGAAATGGCCCTGCTCGTATTTTACAGCATTTGGGGGATCTTCTCCTGGCTTTTCGTGTCAATTACTTGCCGGAAATCTGAGGGTCCCACATGACCACTAGGTACTTAAAAGGTCGTATTATTTACCAGAGGAATTTATGACGCCCCTGTCGCTTAAAACAAAAACAATTCAGGTGTAAATTTAATTAAGATTTGGTTTGTTGCTCTACGATCATTTTTGGCACACTAAGGATAATTAGATTAGATTGGTTGTAAAATGCTTTAAATTTATAACCTCATTTCAGACCATTTTCATCCACTAACGCAGGGGTGGCCAACCCAAATGATCCTGCGGGTCACTTTGGAAATGCACCATAACTCCACGTCCCGCATGTAAAATTATATATACACCCATATTAGATTTAGACTCACTATAGACATTTTTTGGAATGAAAAATTGAAATATAATGAGTCATTATTTTTATGTTTACTATTATTATTACATGTAAACATAGATAATATAATAATATTGATACTAAACGTACAATGTAAAAGAAATATATAACGCTAAAAATAAAATATACAAAATATAAACGAAATAAAAAAAATCATTAAAAAATATTTATTTTATTAATGCAATATTTGTTTCTCCACTGTTTTACTTAGCTTTTACAAATCGATCTCAATTTGGATATTTGCACATCGTAATGGATGTTGCAGGTTAGCCTCCGTTATGTTTCAGCCTGTTATGTGTTCGGTTGATTTCATTTTCGAAAAAAACGATTCGCAGCTGTAAGATGAACCAAAAGCACTAACTATTTCAACTAAGAGTTTGGTTTACTCTGCTATCAACAACCAACTGTGCGTATTTAAGGATGGTCACTGCATCACTGAGGTCACTTAGAGTGAAACTTAGAACCTCTTATATGAGATGGTACCTCGGTACCATAGGTATCGAGTTCAAATCCCAGCTTGCCCATGGGTGTTTGTAGTGGTTCGGAATCCACTTTAAACCGTATGTCCCGGTCCTAATAGGATCGTAGAGAAATGTGGGGGCATTGTTACTCCGCGTCCGTAGCTTATCTTCATGTTACACACGCCCCCTGGGTAGTACAAAGTGAGTAATGTCTGTGCAGCGCTTGCCTTAAGGCATCAAAGACAATTGTCTAAACGGTTGCCAGCTGCATTAGGAACGAAAAAAAAAAAAAAGATTAGATGTCTGAAGATGCGCACGCCTCATGAGTTCGCAGAATATAATTTAGTTATTTTGCGAACTCATAACTGTAAACTCATAAATGAAACAGACAATATTTGTCCTATATTCGTAAGAATATTATTTTAAAATCAAAGTTAAAATTTTTCTTATAATTTCGACAATTAATTTTTGAATATAAGGATGCACACATAATGCATTTTTTAATACATTGGTTTTCGCTACTTTAGCCATTATAAAATAAATATATTTTGTAAAATTGTAATACAGTGGATATAAAAAAGTATTGGCAATTGCCTATGAATGATCATATTTGCTAACAAAGTATGTTTACAAATTTTATTTTAACATAGCGTTTACAGAAGGAGAAAAGACAAACAAATATAACGAAATTTTCATTTAAATATTTTTTTAGTCAAAATCTACGAGAAAATCTAAAATTTACATGATAAAAAAAGTATTGGCAAAATTATGAAATTGACAAAATTATGAGCGAAAAACAAAATCAGTATATGTTTAGTACTTTGTATGCATACCTTCTGCATCTATAACAGCTTGTAATCTATTTCTCATAGAGGAAACTAAGGTCTTTGTTGTACTGTTGGGAATTTTGTGCCACTCTTGCAAGAGTAAACGTTTGAGGTCGTCTTTACTTGAAATTTCATATTTCTTGATTTCTAGATCCAGCAGGTGCCATAAATTTTCAATTGGATTGATGTCACGCGATTGAGTTGGGGTTTTTAATTGGCGAGGAGCATTGTAGAGTAGCCATTCGCGGGTGAGATTCGCTGTATGCTTGGGGTCATTGTCTTGTTGAAAAACGAATGATGTTCCCAAGCCAAGATTTTGGGCACTGATTTTTAAGTTATGGCGCAAAATGTCAATGTATGTACGTACTGTCATAATACCATCAATAAAATGCAGGTTGCCAATTCCATTAGCTGCCATACAGCCCCAAACTTAAGACGCTGCCTCCACCATGTTTTACAGTAGCAGTTTAATGTTGCGTTTCCAATTCAGTATTTGGCCTCCTCCACACATATCGTCGTCTATCACTGCCGAAAATGTTAAACTTTGATTCGTCGGAAAAAATAACTGTGTTCCAAATCTCTTCAGATAAATGAACGTGGGATTTTTGAGAAATCCAACCTCTTTCTCCTATTTATTTCCGAGATGAATGGTTTCTTTCTAGCTGCCCTTACATAATAACTTCTCTCGTGTAAAACATTCCGTACAGTCTGTACGCTGAAAGTCTTTTTGCGAAGTGAAAGCAACATCTCTAGCTATCTGGGGTGCACTTATTTTAGGTTTTTCTTAACCTTGTTAATAATGACACGTTCTTCTCTTGTAGAAAATATTCGAGGTCGTCCGCTTCTAGTCTTATTTTCCGTTGATCCTGTTTCCTTGAACTTTTTACAACACTTCTTACAGCAAATAAACTTATATTGAACTGCACTCCTATAGCACGATAAGTTAAACCTTCATTTCTGAGTCTAATAATCGTGTTTTTAACACTAACGTCCAACTCCTTCGATTTCGAAGTCATTTTACTGCAGTAATCGCAAAATAATGCATACACACTTTTGGAGTAGTTTTGCAGACTTTATACAGGTAGAGTTTCTTATCATCGAAACACGTGACTTCAATGTAACAAAAATTTGCATAGCAGTTAAAACTTTGCCAATACTTTTGACATGCAAATTTTCGTTTTTGAAAAAAATCGTAGAAAATGCAAATTAAAATAAAATTTTACTATTTTTATATATCTAAGATGTCTCGTATTTAATTACAACAGCTAAAATTGCATAGCATTTTATTTATTTGTCAATATGAATAAATTAAGGCAATTGCCAATACTTTTTTTACCCACTGTAAATCTCACGGGCCGGAAAAATATTCAAAGCGTGCCGCGGTTTGACCACCCCTGCACTAACCTACACAGATGTAGTTTGTCTAATTTTTCGAACGTCTGGCTTTCTTCTATCGTCCACCATTTCTTTCTTTATGTTTAGAAAATTGTTTATTTTTCCCTATATAATTTCAATTATAATAGTCAATTTTTGCTGACAAAAAGCTTTTTTAAGAGAGCGATTTTATAGAATTGATTCTTAGGAAACTTCAGGGAAATTGTCCTTAGATTGTAAGCAGCGGCCAATAATTACCCTTAAATTTTAAGATTTTTTCCGTATAATTCGTGAATTATAGACAGGAATTATGCTGATATGATATCTATCTGGACAAATAAACAAAAATGTCTTATCATAAATTTACTTTTGAAGTTTTTACTTAATAATTGAATTGTTTAGGATTTGGTTTAGTTTGTCGCTCTACTATCGTTTTGTGCACATTTTAGGTTAATTAGACCGAGACCTATAGTTTAACGTGGATTTCGGAACACTCTCCCTTCACTCTTCGAACCTGAAACCGGTGATACCAAAGGCCAGAGCACTAGCCAATTGGCCATCAGAATGGAAACATATTTGAATTAGTAAAGGAATTATTATGAAATTGTTTTTTTATGTTCAACGTATTTATACAAGACATTTTTAAACTATTTTCATAAAGGTTCTTAACATTTCATACCATAAAGATTCTAACATTTCCTTAATTTTTACAAAAGATCAGTTAATAGTAATTACTTAGATTTCGTTTGATAAAGTCTTTGACACAAGATGATGTAAAATATGTCATATTGAAAAAAAAAAAATTCTGGAATATTTCAAAATAATCACGACATTTTTCAGACTTAAGGGATCGTATCTTTTCTGATAAAATGTATGACTAAATATCAATAAATTTTTGATTTGATCAATAAATAAGTAATTCAAATCAATATTACCTTTATTTATTGTCTTCGTCATGCAAATATTTTGTTTAGAAGTACAAGTCTTAAAAGATACTTCTCTAATGCAATACTTTTTTGATACCAAATATACATATTTTTTTTAATGAGTTAAGATTATAGAAAATATTAAAACTCTTTGAACCAAAGTCTTACGATATAATTTCAGAATAGAGAATAATTTTAATTTCAACAAATTTTCATTAATGTAAATAAATAATAGAAATAATGATTCGTCTTCTTTTCGAACGAATACCTATCAACATCTTATTTTATTTCTTTTTTGGGTCAACATTTATTTATACCACAGATTTTCGTATAGAAAGAAACAAGTTGTGATGAATTATAAAAAAAAAAGGGCAAACCTTGATAATAAAAGAAGAAAGACTGAACTTTAACTTTTTTCAAATAAAATAAGTAAAGATTCAACTATTAGAAAATATTTATCTGAATATTTCCTAATTTGTTACAAACTAGCAAATATGACGGATTGCTTTGACTTCAATACAGATGTCTTTTGACGAAGTTTTGTTTAAATAAATAAAAATTGCAAATTGAACTATTGATTATATTGCATCTTGTTTTCCAAGATAAAGGAACTTTCTTAAAAATTTAAGAGTGGTATGATGGCCAACTGGCTAGCGTTCTGGCCTTAAGTAACACAGGCTCCAGGTTCGAATCCTGGCGGTGGCACTGATGTTTGTGAGTGGTTCGGAATCCACGTTAAACAGTAGGTCCCGGTCTACTTAGCCTAAAGTGTGCACAAAATGACCGCAGAACGACAAACTAAAATACCAAGTCTAATCATGCATCAGTCCTGCTCCACAATCTTGAAGGATCCATTCAATGTTTTAGGATGCGGTTTGTAAAAAGCTTGTTTTAAGAGTTCAAATGGACAGTAATCCATGGAAAACGCGTCGGGGATCGGATGCGTTTAAATTGGATAGCCTCGATTCCGGTTCCATATCTCATTTTTTCGATTGCAGAGCAGTAGGTTTCAATGAGTGGCTGGTAGCCTTATCCTAATGAAACTTAACACAGTGAAGATTGTTTATCTAAATTGGCAGAATGTCTTCTTTGAAAACAGGTGTTAAAAAACATATTTCTGATGATAATCCGATTTAATTTTGACATTTTTTTCTGTAGTCATTATTTAAAATTTTCCGTTATAAGTGAATCCAAATTAACATAAATTATCGTAAAGCTAATAATATAACTAATAATAATAAATATAATAATAATAACTGATATAATTAATAATATAACATAAATAATAATTATCATAAAGCCTTTAGCAAAACTTTCCTTTCTTTTTCTATATCACCATTTTATGTCTTTTCCTCCTCCTTTCCGTTATTTAATCTATCTTTTTCAATTCCTTCTATTAGCTCACACTCTCCCTATATATGTCTTGTTCAAATTTTCAATCGTTCATGAAATAATTTTTTGTTCATCCACTCAAGCTCAAATGCATTTTTTTTTTTAACTTGTAGTGGATGACACTTGATGTTAATACAATTTTTTTCAAATATTAATTCATTCATTAAATTTAATTCATTAATTTTAATTTTTTTTAGATTTAAGTTGCATATATCTACCAATAAATGACGCCAGATAAACTTTAAAAAAAATGAATGAAAATTATTTATAAAGGACTTTCTGCAATAGAGTGAAAAAAAAAGTAATTGACTTAAATTTTTTTTTTATATTACTTGTTCTGTTGTAATCAGATAAATATATCCAAGATTTATCAACTATAACTACATACTTCCATTTTTTGCCTGCCATATAATTTTCATATAACAATTTGTGCATAGTCTTAGGCTGATTAACATGTTTTGACATTAGCCGGTGAACGTCACGTTTTTTTATTTTTATTACATTGAAATCAAATTTTATAATTTTATTTTCATTTCTGTAGAAAATTATAAAAATTTTGCTGTAGTTCTTTGATGGGCTGGGTCTTCTTTTAAAAATATGAGATGAAACTTTAAATATAATAAATGTACGTACCTTTATTGGGTATGCATCTTTTACCCGTTTTTATCCCAGTCAAATGTAATTTTTGACATTTTTACTAATAACGTAATTTATTTTACGCATAGAAACATTAAAATCATGCCTTTCTCATCTTTTTTAAATAATCGAATAAAAGTATTTCTATTCGTAGAGAACAAAAATATAGCCTTCGATATATAGTTTATTTTTCAGCGACATTTTTTAAGACAAAAAGAATAACTCTAATGATGCAGACGATAATTAAACCCTATTTCGAACTGATGCCATTCAGGTCTTTTTTTATTTAAATTTAATTAATGAAGAACGTCAAAATCGTTACAAAAATAATAATTTAATAATAGAATAAATGTATTTCAATTTGTAAAGAGCAAAAATATAGCCTTCGATGTATAGTTTATTTTTCAGAAACATATTAAAACAAAGAATTATTTTAATGATGCAGACGATAATTAAATCTATTCCGAACTGATGCCATTCAGGGTTTTTTTTCGTTTAAATTTAATTAATGCAGAACGTCATAATCATTAAAAAAAAATGCCTTCTTAACATCTTCGATATAATAACAAAAAAAAACGGAACTTTATATGCCAAGAGAAACATTTTGAAGAAGTACAGATAATTTTATTCTAGAACCAATATTGCAAATTCTAAGCAGAAAATTATGGTAGTTATCTTAAAAGATAAATGCTCTGCATATTTGAAAGCAGAACCAAAAGATTTAAATAATAATTTTACATTTCAATTTTAAAATTTTATATTAAATAACAATTTTACATCTATTTGGAGTTAGTTTTCAATTGAAAAATAAAAATTTATACATATACTTTTGCACAAACGATATGCAGATGACTCTAGTGCGAATTCCGAAAAACTTAACGAAATAAATTCAATTCGTGCTTTAAGTCTTTAATCTTTTTAACTAAATTTTTTTTTTTATACTTTTAATTGCAATTTTTTATTTTAATAATATTTATTACAATTTTTGACAAAAAAGTATATATTTATTATATTATATCTATATCATAAAATTTTTTTAAAGAAAAAAATATCATACATTGGATTTGAACAGTGGATGATTTTATTGTATCTTACTCTGTAAAATAAAAAATGCCTATGAAATAATTATAACTTTTCTAGCTTTCTAAATAATTAAAAAAATTTCCAATTCGTTAGTATACAAATGCAAATGTATACCGAAAATTGTAAAATATGTTTCCTTTTCGGTGCAATCCGCGGCTGCATCATATTACATTGAAAATAATTCTTAGAGGAGACTTGATGTCTTAGTTCACCGAACCTTTGAAAAATTAGAAAAAGCTCCAAATATTCTTTGCCTATTTTATAAAACTCAGCAACAGTAATTTTTGTGTGTTGTGAGCAACACTGCAATCGATTTTCTGTAACTTTGACAATACAGAAATGCAAGTTGGACAACTGCTATATGCAAATACAAATCATAACTCTAAATTGGATTTTTATGCTGTATTAAAAGTCACAATTGTATTCCTGTAACAACGCGCGTCAATCATCATAACAGAAAATAAAGGAGCGATTCCCATCTTTCAAGTGTAGATCTTCCGAAAAGATCTGGAAAAGTTTACATCCTTCACTTCTACAGTTTTAGAAAATAAAGTCAATTCAATGAAATTTTCATCACTCATTATAAAGTGGTAAATTAAAGAGCTCATAGGATCAACGTGCAAAAACATAAATGTCTCAACATAGAGAAAAAAAATTTGCATGGGGATATATTTTTTTTATGAATGGCATTAACTTTCTAGTATTTGCCCATATGGATTTGGAATTGAATGAAATTGCAGATTCTTTGGCGAATAACGCCAGTTGTATGGATCAGACTGCATTCCTATTTGTGTCTTGGCAAAATCTAAACTTATAATTCCTACTAAGATTAAAACTAAATATCAAATTATTGAACTAAATGTCGACAGAAAAACAGATTCTACCCTCACAAGATTAAGGATGAGATTCACAAAAATATGAAAATTTCTGCTGATGGCGTTAAAAAATACCAAAAATGTGACAACTGCCCTGAATGTCGAGCTGACTCCTCATCATGTCTTTGATTGCCCAGCTGTTGCAGCCGCCGTGCATTGTCTGGACCCTCCCTCAGAAGAGGATTTATACTCCGAGCTAGTAATCAACATAGCCAATATTAGAGAGTTTTTTTGCATACCGTACTTTAAAAATACGGTATTATTTTCTCCCTAGAGCGCATGCTCATAGGAAATTGCGCATGTGTATCTATAATAATGTTTCCTATGAGCATGCGCGCTAGGAAGAAAAAAATACCGTATTTTTAAAGTACGGTACGCAAAAACTCTCTATTATTCCAGAGCACCACGGTATTTTACTTTCTTGCTTTCTTCAGAGGATACTACAACAACAACGGAAAAATGCATAGAGAAAAGATATTCACAGAGAAAATTATAACATTTATGGAGCTAATGATAGAGAATAAAGGAAAAGGCAATGATACAGCTATTATCCAGTCGATTCAATATTTCCAATTGGAACTACAGACAGTTTGACTTTAACGAGTATATTGGCAGCGTTAGCTGCCATGCACTCCATCTGGATGATTACATTAAGGATGATATTATAAGAGAAATATGGCGTGCTCAGTATATATAAAAGGAAAAAAATTGAATTTAAAAACAAATATAGGTTAATAAAATAACAAATAGAGAGCTGATAAAAATATTATTTAGTTAAAATGTTCAGTGAAGTACGCGGACGTTTATTATTGATGGGAAGAGTAATGTCATAATCAGGAAGGCGTTTGAGCAGAGTATTAGGATTATTAGGAATGTTATTATAAAAATTAGTTTCGAGTTTGTGAATAACATTTTTAATTGAAGAAATTTTCAGAGCAGCGATAATATCTTTATTCCTGATAAACCACGGTGCATCAACTGCCATGCGTAACACTTTATTTTCAAGAATTTGAACATCTTTGATTCTAGATTTGCAAGCGGATTTCTATATTGGACTGACATATGTTATAATGGGACGCATGTAGACTATATAGATACGAATTTTAGTATCAATGTTGGTATGACTATTGCGAGAGATAAGAGGGTAGAGTTTTTTAACAGCCATACAGAATTTATTTTTGATATAATTGACATGAGAAGATAGGTAAGATGCAGTACCTATCTTCGTATCTTCTTAGCGTGTAGTACCTTGGAGTCATACTTGACTCCAAGGTACTTTGCTTCATTTGACTAAGTTAAAGGAGTGTTAAAAATAGTAATATTAGGAATGTTAGGGAGTTTCCAATTGGAACTGTTTGACCATTCCTCCTTATAACTCCGATATTGAAAACAATGATTTTTTTTTCAGATGAGGTTTGTTATCTAATGAAATGTTAAAATCGACAATACTAAATAGCTTAATTCCCAAGTGATAGAAATTCATTCTTTTGACTAAAACTTGTCTTGCGGTCTCTAAAGTGCTTATAGGTGATAAGTGACCACATGGGAAAAATTATCGAGGTATGTGCGTAAATGGAAACATTGATATACTTTTTGTCTGTGTTTCTTTTGTTTATCTTTATAGCAACCTTTTTTTTTTTTTGTAATATTTCGAATATTTAAGGTGTTTTATGATCACTTTTATACTTTTTTTATGAGGAGAAAACGAAATTGAAACAATTATCAATAAAATTAATAGTTTAAAAAAACTAAAAAACACGCTTTTAGAGTGAATCAAATTAAAAAGTAAAAAATAATTGTTAACATAAGAATAAAATGACTGACGAGAAAATGAATGTCACTGTTCTAAAAAGAGTGGGGTGCTCGATACAATCGTTATAATTTTTCACTAGTTCATTCCGAAATGCAGAGTTAGTTTAAAAATGTCATACAAAGCACCCACGCTTTTAGAACAGTGGCATTCATTTTCTCATCAATTTTATTCTTATGTTAACAATTATTTTTTACTTTTTAATTTGATTCACTCTAAAAGCGTGTTTTTTAGTTTTTTAAAACTATTAATTTATTTTTTACTTTTTAGTTTGATTAACTCTAAAAACGTTTTTTTTTTTTATTTTTTAAACTATTAATTAATTTTTTTACTTTTTAGTTTGATTAACTCTAAAAGCGTGATTTTTAGTTTTTAAACTCTAAAAGCGTGTTTTTTTTAGCTTTTTTAAACTATTAATTTATTTTTTACTTTTTAGTTTAAGAGACAAACAAACATTTAGGCAAAACAACTGTTTTCTTTCTGAAAGATGCCTGTAAATGTTTCTTTGCAGCTAAATAGTGTGTATGAGGAGAAACAGATCTCCAGGGAAAAAGTCAGTTACATACATACATACAAACATACATACAAACATACATACAGGTGAAGCCAATAAAAGCGTATTAAAAATACTTTACTATATCCTTGTTATTGATTAAGTTAATTTAATATTTCTTATATTCTTTAAAACGAGCAAACCCATCCTATATTTTTTTACTATTTATTATTGTTACTGTTCAATAGCATGCAAAAAAATAAAGTATTAAACTATGTATACATAAAAATTGGGTCCCGATGGCCGAGTGACTTGTGCTGTGTGCCACAGGTTTCGGGTTCGAATCTTGGCGATGCCATGGTTATTTGTAGTGATTCGAAATCCACTTTAAACAGTAGGTCCCTGTCTAATATGGCATTTGGGTGTAGGGCTGATAACCCAACCTTGTAAAAAGAAAAACATCTCCTCTCATAAAATCTGCCAATAGGCAGATAACCATGATCCAACATGAACTGCGGTCTGATGGCCAATTGGCTAGCGCTCTTGTCTTTGGTATCACAGGCTTCAGGTTGGAATCCTGACGGTGACATGTATGTTTGTGAATGGTTCGGAATCTACGTTAAATATTAAGTGCCAGTCTAATTAACCTAAAGTGTTAAAAAATTACCGTAGAGTGACAAACCAAACCAAAGTATCATGAACTATACTGCCAAGGGGTTAGTTATTATTTATGCTTTTAATGTTTCATTAATCGCATTAGACGGATAGCCATTAGTTAAGCCACCAAGTGTTGTATGATCTTGAAGAGAGAGAGAGAGAATTTTATAAAAACAATTTTTAAGTTTTTATGCATTACAAATATTTCAACATCAAAATAACATAGATGAAAATGTTAGTATTGAAGTTGAAAGTATATTAATCTTAAAGAAATGTGTTTTGTTTTTAAGTTTTTACAAAAATTAGAAGAGTAATGCTAATTATTAAGACAGATTTAGATTGATAAAAGTAACATAAATAGTTTTTTTTTTTTTTTTTTCAAAAAATTGTTCAATACTATGTACGAAATGATGGAAACTGACACGCAAGAGGAAGTTATGTAAATGGTGCCTTTAACGAAACGAGGCTAATATACATAATTCCTTTCTAAGCTTTTGAATAACGGTTCTTACATCCCATATTTAAGGCTAGTTCGTTACACAAAACGCTTATTTATGAAAAGAAATGGGTACAAGGCAATCTTTATACAAGCCAATGTCTTTTGTTACACTCTCAATTCTTTTCTGAATCAAATTTTCTCTGGACACAAATAAGGATATACGATGAATGATTAAAATAAAGTGTGCCGACACCGAAAAAAACTCCATGAGTCATCGTAACTTAATTAGGTAAAAAACGTAAACCATCACGTTCGACTTTTCCGCGTGTAGTACTTCCACGCGTTCCACGCCCAATCTGACAGGAACTTCGCTTTTACCCGGCGGAGGAACTAGGACAGAACTTGCAAGAGAAGGCATATTCATCACTTTATCCCCAAAAAGTTGAAAAGTGGAATCGCTTTCCATTTCATGGAAATGCATCTGCCCTGGTGTATCGATTACAATGAAAGTGAAAAGCGATTCAGCTGTGCCAATCGCTGCTGCTGTAAAAAAAAAAAGGACACACCGTCAACCAGGAATAAAAGCCGATATGAAAGTATTGGGGCGGGGATATTTAGTGATATCAAGTCAGGGCAAGTCAATGACATCGTTGACCTACTTTATTTCTTATATGCCAACCTTCACCTCATCCCACACAAAGCTCACAAGGAGCCCGGGAGAAAGTGTTTCCTCTTCTCAGATGATGCAAGATGTCTTTGGTGAGACTGTGTCCAGATAACCGTTACTTTTTCAGCTGGGTGGTGGCACGCCAGTACTGTTTTCAAGGATTTTTTCTGTACCTCTTTTTTTTTTTTTTTTTAAGTATTTAGAATTGATAGCTTTATAGTACACCGGAAACTTAACAATAATGCAAGTCCAGATGCAGACGAGGAGTAATTTATTTTCTTTATATGTGAGACTTTCGTAGCGCAATGTCTTGTGATTTCCGTAGGAAAAAGAAAGGGATTAAGGAACCTTGATAGAATTTTTTTTTTTCAAATTTTTATCAATTTTAATTTTAAATATCGCAGAGGTTGAGGGAAACATTGAAAACCAAACAAAGAAATTGAACACCTTATTAAAAACAGAGACATTGTGAGATACATCCAATCACAAAGAATCCGCAGGCTCGGATATGTTCATAGCAGAGATGAGGGAAACATCATTAAAAGGATTATGTTATGTAAATTGTTCAACAATAGGAAGACAGGAAGACCAAGGGAAAGGTGGATGGATAGCGTCGAAAAGGATATCTTAGGCAGCTGAAAATTATTAACTCAAGAGATTGGCATTGGAGCGAGACAGATGGTGAGCTGCTGTGTTCGAGGGTCCAGTCTGTACTAGGCTGTAATGCCAGTAAAGAAGAAGAAGAATTTTAAATAAAGGTTTAGAACAGCTCTGTACTGTTATGAATATGACAAATCAAGAAAACGTAAATATATTAATAATCAAATATTAATAATCATGTTATTTATTTATTTAAATTCCATTTAAAATGAATGGATTTAATAAATTTGATTATCTAAGTTTCCTCTCTAAACAGCTCAATAATTAAAATATGTAAAAAATTCACGACAAAAAAAGTAAAATTTATTATGCTAAGACATTTTTCATATCATATTAATATATATGATAGATATTATAATATTGCCATAGTTGCCATTAGATATATAAGGTTGCCACAAGATAGATATCATGATAATATCATTGGCAATATTCCTGTCTATAATCCACGAATTATACGTTAAAAATCTTAAAATTTAAGGGTGATGATTATTGGTGGTTGCTTACAATCTAAGCACACTTTTTCCCGAAATTTCCTAAGAATCAATTCTATAAAATCGTCCTCTAAAAGGCTTTTTGCCAAGAAAAACTGACAGAATTTTGTGTAAGCGTATTTTTCACTTACACAAAATTCTTCAGTCTTCTCAAAATTCTTCTTTTATACTTAGAAAATTGTTTAATTTTCTAAGCATAAAAAAAGAAATGTTAACAATGGAAGAAAGCCAGACATTTAAAAATTAGACAAAATACATCGCTGTATGTTAGTGGACGAAAAAGGCCTGAAATAATATTACAAATTTAAAACGCTTTGTAGAGGGCGAAATTAATAATTAGAGATCTAATCTAGATTTTCTTCGTCAGCAAAATGTTGTCTCTCTTGTTTTCATCGTAGATCTTCTTGCATCACTTTTTTTCAGTTCTTGTTTTTTTTTAACATCACATTTTCTTACTTTAAGCTCTAAATTTGTTCAGTAAGCTTAAAATACAAGATTGATATAGGGTTTGGATAACTTTTAAATAATTATAAAATCGCCAAAGACGAATATTGGAATGGATGTATTTAGGATTATTATGGAAGAAAGCCAGACATTTACAAAACTAGACAAAATACATCGGTGTATGTTAGTGGATGAAAAAGCCTGAAATGAGGTTATAAATTTAAAACACTTTATAATCAATCTAACCTAATTATCCCTAGTGTGCAAAAAATGACCGTAAAATGTCAAACCAAATCTTAATTAAATTTTCATCTATTTTTTTTTTTTTTTTTTTTTTTGAAAACTATAAGGGCGCCATAAATTCTTGTGGTAAATAATACGACCTTTTTAAGTACCTAGTGGTCATCCTTTTTTTTTCAGTTCTTGTTTCTTTTTAATAGAGAGTTTTTGCATACCGTACTTTAAAAATACGGTATTTTTTTCTCCCTAGCGCACATGCTCATAGGAAATTGCGCATGCGTATCTGTAATAATGTTTCCTATGAGCATGCGCGATGGCGAGAAAAAAATACCGAATTTTTAAAGTACGGTATGCAAAACTCTCTATTGTCTCATTTTCTTACTTTAATCTCTAATTTTCTCGAAATTTGTTCCGTAAGCTTGAAATCCAGGATTGAGATAGCGTTTAAATAACTTTTGAATAATTAGAAAATCACCAAAGACGAATATTGGAACGGTTGCATCTAGGATCATTATATTGGAATTTCTTTCCAATACCCAACTTCTAACTTAATGTATTTAAAAATATTAAATTTCCTAATTCTGACGTTCACTTGTTTCTTCACACAAGAGCATAAACAACTCCTTGTTGCTACACTACTAATCAAGTTTTTTTGCACCAAGATCTTCATTTTTAATACGCTTTTATTAGCTTCACCTGTATGTATCTATGTTTGTATGTATGTAACTGACTTTTTCTCCTGGAGATCTGTTGCTCCTCATATACACTAATAGCGCTGCAAAAGAAACATTTACAGGCATCAGGCTTTCAGAAAGAAAACAGTTGATCCTTTTTAATACGCTTTTATATTAGTTTCACCTGAATGTTTGTTTGTTTGTTTTATAACTGACTCTTTGGGCTCGATTTTGCCCTACTTTAAGCGATCAGATCCGTGGGACAGTGGCACAACGGACTATTCGCATTTAGCCTTTGTTTTACTCACAATTACATTATTGTAAGAACTATAATTCCACTCCTCCGTACAGGGACCTCATTTAAATATTATAGTTTAAAAACACTAAAAAACATGCTTTTACAGTTAATCAAACTAAAAAGTAAAAATAAATGAATAGTTTAAAAAAACTAAAAGACACGCTTTTAGAGTTAATGAAACTAAAAAGTAAAAAATAAATGAATAGTTTAAAAAACTAAAAAAAACACGCTTTTAGAGTTAATCTATCTAAAAAGTAAAAAATAATTGTTAACATAAGAATAAAATGACTGACGAGAAAATGAATGTCCCTGTTCCAAAAGCGTGGGGTGCTTTGTATGGCATTTTTACACTAACTCTGCATTTCGGAATGAACTAGTGAAAAATTATAACGATTGACATCGAGCACCCCACGCTTTTAGAACAGTGACATTCATTTTCTCGTCAGTCATTTTATTCTTATGTTAACAATTATTTTTTACTTTTTAATTTGATTAACTCTAAAAGCGTGTTTTTTTTTTTTTTAAACTATTCATTTATTTTTTTCTCCTTCAATCAGTATGTTATTGCATACCAAAATATTGCTCTAACCCAGGGGTGACCAACCCAAATGATCTTTTTGGCCACTTTGAAATGTATCATAACTGAGGGCCTAATATAAAATTATATATCCCCATAATAGATATATCCCCATATAGACATATTTTTGGAGTGAAAAATTGAAACACAATGAGTTATTATTTTAATGTTTACTATTATTCTTACATGTAAACATGGATAAGATAATAATAATGATATGCTAAACGCATATAGTAAAGAAATATATAACGCTAAAAATGAAATAAAAAAAAATATATATAAATATAAACGATCTTAAAAAAAAAAAAATAAAATCATTAAAAAATACTTATTTTACTAGTGCGATGTTTGATTTCTCCACTCTTTCACTTAGCTTTTGCAAATCGATCTCAATTTGGGTATTTGCACATCGTAATGGGTGTTGGTTAGCATCCGTTATGTGTGAGTGTTTTGTGTTTGGTCAATTTCATTTTAGAAAAAAAAAAAAAAAACGATTCGCATGTATAAGTTGAACCAAAAGCGCTAACAACTTCAACAAAGAGTCTGGTTTGCTCTGCTATCAACAATCAACTGTGCGTATTTAAGGATAGTCACTGCATCACTGAGGTCACTTAAAGTGAAACCTGGAACCTGTTATATTAGATGTTGAGCAAGATGAAGCCCACATCATGAGTTCTCAGAATATAATTTAATTATTCTAAACCTCATAAATAAAACAGGCAATATTTATTATATATTCTCAAATATTATTTTAAATCAATTTTTAATTTTCCCATAATTTTACAGTTAATTTTGCATATATAATGTTATTTTTTAATACATTGGTTTTCACTACTTTGGCCATTATAAAATAAATATATTTTGTAAAAGTGGGAAAATTTCAAGGGCCGGAAAATATTCGAGGCGCGCCCCATACAGCCCGCGGGTTGGCCACCCCCTGCTCTAATCAATCAAAATGATGACGTCGCTCTTGTTTATAAATATGGCATCATTCCAGTAAGGTATGAGTTTATTTATCATTATTTAGCAAAAAACTCTTGTTCTTTACATTCATAAAATATTTCTTCTGTACTTCATTTAAAAAAAATTAATAGTTTAAAAAACTAAAAAACACGCTTTTAGAGTTAGTCAAATTAAAAAATAAATTTGTTAACATAAGAAAAAATGACTGACGAGAAAATGAATGCCACTGTTCTAAAAGGGTGGGGTGCTCGATATCAATCGTTACAATTTTTCACTAGTTTCATTCCGAAATGCAGAGTTAGTTTTAAAATGTCATACAAAGCACCTCACGCTTTTAGAACAGTGACATTCATTTTCTCGTCAGTCATTTTATTCTTATGTTAACAATTATTTTTTTTTTAATTTGACTAACTCTAAAAGCGTGTTTTTCAGTTTTTTTTAAACTATTAATTTATTTTTTACTTTTTAATTTGACTAACTCTAAAAGCGTGTTTTCAGTTTTTTTAAACTATTAATTTATTTTTTACTTTTTAGTTCGATTAACTCTAAAAGCGTATTTTTTTTAGTTTTTTAAACTATTAATTAATTTTTTACTTTGATTAACTCTAAAAACATGTTTTTTAGTTTTTTTAAACTATTAATTAATTTTTTACTTTTAGTTTGATTAACTCTTAAAACATGTTTTTTTAACTATTAATTAATTTTTTACTTTTTAGTTTGATTAACTCTAAAAGCATGTTTTTAGTGTTTTTAACCTATAATATTTAAATGAGGTGTAATTGTAATTGTGAGTAAAACAAAGGCTAAATGCGAATATGTCGAGCTAGCCAGGATTCGAACAGGGAATCTCCTGATCCGTAGTCAGGCGCGTCATCCATTGTCCCACGTAGGTTTGAATGTCTTTACTGAATACTCTCATTCTACATGGGTTAAATTGCTCTTCATAAGTTAAAATAAAATCTCTAATCCTGGCGATCTTAATCCTGATGAGATAATAAACTTATCAAACTATTTTAGTGTCGTTGGTCCTTCATAAGTCTACACCGTTTAAATTAAATCTGATCGTTTAAAGTAGGGCAAAATCGAGCCCTAAACAAACAAACATTCAGGTGAAACTAATATAATAGCGTATTAAAAAGAATCAACTGTTTTTTCTTTCTGAAAGATGCCTGCAAATTTTTCTTTGCAGCTTAAATAGTGTATATGAGGAGAAACAGATTTCCAGGAGAGAAAGTCAGTTACATACATACATACAAACATACAGGTGAAGCTAATAAAAAGCGTATTAAAAATATAGATGTGGATTGAAAATGATATTCAAATTAAAGTAGGTTCATTACATACTTGTAGAAATGATTCCGTTACTAATAATTAATTAATTTATTCTAAAAAACACGAGGCAAATTAAAAACGGCATAAAAAAAAAAACAGAAAATGGGAAAATTTATCTGCTCCTTACATATAGACATTGATGGATTTAAAATTGAAAAATATTTTTGTAATTATAATCTGCGCATTTATATTTGTATTTTTCACAAATGATTAATTATTAACAATTCTTCTGAATAAATATCGTGCGATTTTTGACACTTTCATAGCTTTAGAATATGTTTGAATACTTTTTTTTTTCGAAATGCCAAGAGTCAAAGAGACTGCCAAGAGGGAGATTATCAAAATTTTTTAATTTAAAAGTAAAAGAAAAACACCTGAAAGACATGTCTAAGATTTTAAAGAATATAAAATATAGCAAAAAAAAAAAAAAAAAAAAAAAAAAAAAGGCGAAAAATGGTCTCATAAGTACGTGGATATCGTTTGCAAGAAAAATACTTTTTGAAGAAAACGTAAAACATTCCATCCTTGATGAATGATCCTTGGAATTTTTAAGGTTGCTGATTGGCTATGAAACTTATTGATCATTTTATAATTAAAATACCAATTTAGTGAACCAGTTATCATCACAGTTTGGAACAAAAACATTTAGAGCTCCTTTTTTAACTCTTTTTTCCTAAAATATTGTGTAGAATCTCCTGCTTAAATAATTATCGTATTTATTCCCAATGGAAAAACAGGAATATTAGGGGTTTTCAGAAATATTGTGTTTCTAAAAAAGCTTCCACTACACTATAAGTTTACAGCGTTAGCTAATAAATCTTTTTTAACCGTAGCACGTTCAAGGTTCTAAATGAAGTAAGACAGCATCTTCTTTCATCAAAAATACATATTTCATGGGGGGTTTTATTTTAAATATATTGAATATCTATCTAATACTAAATTTAAAAATCCTTACCTTACCCATTTAAAATATATTATATTTTAATGCCTACTATCAGACACAGCCAGGTGTTATGCGGGTTAAATTAAAATAACCATAAAATGCTTTTAAACACATCTGTTGAAAAAGCATTTGAAAATTACAAAATTATAATTTAAATAGGTTTAAAGAGAAAACTTATTATATATTTTTACTAAATTTATTTATCTCCATATCACCACGTAATCTAAAAAAAAAAAAAAAAACATAAAGTTTTTATTTTCTAATTTAAATGTCATCATAAAAATAACTGAATTAGAAATACGAAAAGACCATCTTGTATATTAATTAAGTATTAAATAAATAAGTAAATCGAAAAAAAAATGAATACATTTAAATATTAAATTAAAAGTTACGAACGTCATAAGAACAAATTATAAGCATTACTAAGAATATTTGAAATGAATAAGAAATAAAACAATTATATCGAAACAAAAAACAATTATTAGTAAATCGACAAAAAAAAAAAAAAAAATAAATGAACACATTAAAATATTAAACGAAAGTTACGAACGTCATAAGAACAAATTATAAGCATTACTAAGAATATTTGAAATGAATAAGAAATAAAACAATTATATCGTTATTGCAAAAAGAATAATCTATTTATAAAATACTTGTTATGAGAAAAATATTTATCATGAGAAAAACAAAAATATCAATTCATTATTAAACTCATGAGTAATAGAAAAGGAATTACTTACAAATTAACCTCAAATCATGAGCGTTTAAAAATGTCGCCATTTAATAATTACATAATTCGAAAAATTACTACGTAACTTCCTATTTAACTACCTTTATTAATTCCACTTAAAACAGTCTTCGAATTTAAATTAATTTTAACTGAAAATTATTTTTAATAAAAGAATGAAAATGCTAAATAATTAATTTTTTTTATTCTATTGCTTTCTAAAAAATCGTCTGGTCAAAAATTCTTAGAAGTTTTTATTAAGCCGCATCATGCGAAAAATCTTTTTCAAAAAAAAAGAAAGAAAGAAAACACCCCTTTTTTTTTGCTCTCGACGCACTATTACATATAATTAAAAACAAATACCAGCAACAGCAAATAGAGCTTCTTCAATCAAACCTCATTAATTAATTTGGTGCAATTAAAAACAAATAGTAATCTCCGTTAGTTAATTTATACTATTGGCTTAGAAAATTTAAGATGCCTACAAAAAAAAATTATATTTTATTGTAAGGTCTTAAAAGCATTAGAATCATTCATCTCTCATAGAAGGTTGCCATTAGATTTTATTGATAGCATGATTGCGATAAAATAATAAAAATGCGCAATTTTTATTTAAGCAAACATATTCAATTATTTTTATTGTTTGCAAACATTTTTCAATAAAATCAAGCACAATTTTCTTATTTATCCTAACATATTATTCAGTTAATGAATGAACTATTGTAATTTTCTATATAATCTCTTTTCTGTTACTTTAAAAAGTTGTGGAAATTTTTTTTCAAAATAATTGGAGGATATACTATTTATCACACTCTGAATTCGATTGTAGAAAAAAAATCTTGGGTTTTCTAACATAAAATTTCCAGTTAGTGGTCAATTAATTTTTTAATAAACTGCATTGAAACATAAATTAGTTTCCCTTCGAGACATTTCCAACGATACCACTTATGTGATGATGTAGTGATAATTACAAGTTATCAAGGGTGTCTGCTTTTTTTTGCCTACTGTACTAATATGCTTAGGAATTGTATCCTCCTAGTCTCTCTGTAGACCGAAACTTTCCAACAGATTATTTAAAATTTTTAAGATTCAATTATATATGATGTCATCAATAAAATCGAACTTATCTAATTCTTGAGATGTCATGAATTATTCTCCCAAATCCAATCTTTAAAGCTATATTTAATAAAAGAAATCAATTCATTTTTTAAAAAATTCTTTTGATTTTTATTCTACCACTAGGCTTATGTTTTTATCAGCAAAAGCATTTTGTCATGTTTGTTGAAATAAAAAAAAAAAAAAAAAATTTCTATTCTTTACCACTAAGAAATTTCTCCTTTAGTACTTGGTCATATCTGGCAAATCGAATTATGCTTTCAAACTTGCCCACATTCCATAACTTTGTTGAGATTCTGATTGTTTCATAGCTGATAACTTGAATTTAAAACATATTTTGAACGATGATTCACTCCATTCCACCAGACAGCTTTGTTGTTGACATCACCGATCTAGATTTAGTTATTCTTCTATGATTTTTATTACAGGAAAAACATTTCAATCACTTAAAAATGGTTTTTACTAATTGCAAATTAACATATTTAATATGTGAATTTCGAACAATGTATGTTTGCTTGATCTAGTAGCTTAAATATTTTAATTATATAATTAAACTTTAGTAAAATTTTCTAAATAAATTTTATTTGATATAGCAAGCTATATTTTAAGAAATATTTTTTTTTTAAATAACGAACGAAAATTTGGAAAATAATATAAGTGGAATAATTTTGTGTTAAATTTTGAATTATTTCTACTTTTTCCTTGCAAATATAACAGAATCCTGCATATGCAAAAACTTATGTGTGGCACTGCGAATGTAACAACATGAAACTAAGAAATCAAGACATTATACATATTATAAACTTTATTTAGTTATATTTACAATTATAACTGTACAGTTATAAGGAACAGAAATACTTTCAAGTCTAACTCTTCAAATATTTATTGCTGCAAAAAATAGATAGTTGTAGCATGACTGACAAGTTATGACTTAGCAACAGTGATTACAAAAGAAATCAATATACACACAGTCATTGCAAACACAAACAATAAATGTAAAAAATATAACTGAAAATTATAGTTGGCAACCAAACCCATGTCAAAAGAAGCTCAACACATAATTTTAATATGAAAACTAAACCGAATTTCATTTACTGAAAATAATGTTTCACTTAAATTAATAATTATTTGTTAAGAACATTGCAATATAAACCCATAACCTTAGAAAACCAAGTAGTGAAAAATTATGTAGTAATTCCTAGTCAAACACGACATAAAGCATCAAGAGTATAAGCTATTTTTATTGATAAGCTGAAACCACATTTTTTTTATGAATCACAAAGAACAATTTTGATTCAAAATTTTTACTATAGGGAATTAAATGTGAAGCATTTTTAAGTGTCTAAATATTTGGAGAAACATTTTAAAACAAAATGACGAGTATATCTCAAGGTCACTTAAAATATGTCCTATATATATCATTCGAAGACAAAATTTGCAAGACGGTAACTAGCTTGCACTAGTACATTATATTAAAATAAATATAAAGCAAAAATCAGAAACATCAAATTGTGTCCATGCACACAGTAGAAAGTTACAAAAGTTAAATGCGCAATATTAAACAGTCACTGAAAGATATATATATATCATGTCCTGTCCTTTGCGTTTTTACAGTTGGCAGCTGAGAACAATGTCATCTTTTATATTACAAACATATTTCAGGTGCTCTTAATTCAATCTTTTTATTATATAAGACTTTGTGATACACAGATAATTGCAACATCATAGGCGCTTAGAATATTTTGCACTTTCTATCAAAAAACACACAGTACAATCACAGAGTACGATCAGAGAAGTAAAAAGTGTTCCACTTCCCTTTTACTAATGAATCATAAATCTTATGGAAAGGTAGACTCACCAATTCTACATATAGATTGCATAGCAAATATTAAATATGCATTGGCTAGCTTAAAACTTTTCTTCATTCAATGCCACAACTCATAAAGAAAAGTACTTTCACCAATTCTACAGACTGATTGCATAGTATATATTTAAAATATATTGGCTAAGTTTAAATTTTCCATTAATGAATTAACTTATAAAAAAATTATATTACCAATTCTACAAATAGATTGCATAGCATATGTTTAGTAAGAATAGGCTAAGTTATTTAATTAGATTTCATATTTCATTGAAATATTAAGAGAAATTCAAAACTAAACCTAGGAGTATGATGTCATACTTTTTTAGTTCTAATAACACAACATACAAAATTAATTTAGACGAGTTAAAAGTGTTTCTAATACATATAACGTATTTTATAGAGATAACTAGAAACATATAGACATGACCTATAAATAAATATTTAATTTAAGATAAAAGCGTAAAGTATTTGTTTATAAAAGCTAAATTAAAATTTTTGATTAAAATTTATTTACTGACGATATGTTTAAAATTTTTAAAAGCCTAATATCTCATGCAATAAAGAAAAAACATATCCGTGATAACAATTTGAATATTTCAAATAATTTAAATACCTTGCAAACGTTTCATTTTAAAATACACAATTACTATATAAGATAGCAATTTAATTATGAATTATTCTAAAAAATCTTACTTACAAAATTGAATGATATGCAGTTATGTTGTTGTTTTTTTTCGTTTGTTTTTTAAATGATTCTATACACATCAAAAGTACAGCAGATTCATCTGCCAGAATAAAATAGTATATTTAAAAGAAAAAAAAAATTGCTAAGCTATTCAATTTTAAAACCAGAACGTTGTTAAGTATTTTTGAGACTTAAATTTGCTATTTTAGGCACCAAACTATATCTTGCACAATGTGTAACACGACTTGCATTGGTATAAAA
Source organism: Caerostris extrusa (assembly GCA_021605095.1). Taxonomy (NCBI): domain Eukaryota; kingdom Metazoa; phylum Arthropoda; class Arachnida; order Araneae; family Araneidae; genus Caerostris; species Caerostris extrusa. The sequence goes on from BPLR01018736.1 coordinate 46,139, forward strand.
AAATAACCGACCAGGATTAAAAAAATATATTCTTAAATAATGAAAAACATACGCTATTATGGCATTACAGCAGACAAACTGGCAACATTCCATAACGTTCACAAAAGGGAAAACAATTTTTTTTTCCAGTCATTAAAACCTAATTCAATTATCCAGATTTACTATTTACAAAATAAAATAAAAACTGATATTTTCACTCACTTGAACAATTAAAAAATTTTTTTTTTTAGCTCAGCACAAGAAAATTCTCAGCATTACACAAGGAGACAAACTTGTTAAGTCTATAAATCCAAGTTATAATTCAGACCATATTTTATTTACATTTAAATGCATCAATAATGTAAAATAATCAAATTTCATTTTAACCTTTGTAAATCTTTTATTTGTAGCGCATTCAACTGAAGTTTCTAATTACACTTAAGTGTAAAGGAAAAAAGCATTACCTATGCATAGAAAAAATATTTAATGCTATTTATATTAAAATATTCTTAATAAAATGAACATCTTTTAATAAAAATACTTGTCGGATGCCAACAGATCTATAATTAAGATTGAAAGTAGCATAATAAAAATATATACCGACATACTGAACATTGGAATTAAAATAATATCCATAGCAACCAAGCAATTTCAGTTAGCACCAATTTAAAAATATAATTTAGTTTAATTATTGTTATGGAAACAAGGTTTCCTACAGTTTCAGCAAAATGGCACTTTAGCGAGAAAACGAATTGGCAGTGGCATTTTTGTTAAGGCTCAAAAAGGCATAATAGCAATGAGAAAGACTGGCTTATCACTTGATTTACATTATCTATGTGATTGTAGATAATTAAGCACTTACTATTCACAGTTTTTATAGTTGTAAGAAAAATAAAATTATATGAATATGAATCAATGAATATAGAAGTATGCAAAATAATAATATATTTAAAAATTATTCCATGAAAAAAAAATCTAATAAGTAATGCTAAATTAATTCAATTTAATAGTTGCAATAATTTTTTTTGTTTACAGGAATGCAGATTAATAAATATTTTTAAATTATAATAACGAATGCTTAAAAAAAAAATAGTTTACATATTTAAGGAAATACATAACAAAACATTAAAAACCAATTTAATTTAAAACTGTAAATTAAGTTTACATTTTTATACACATAGAGAACAGAGAATTTCATCTGCTTCAGAATAATTCTCCCGCATAATTTTTGCATACCTACACAAGAAGAATATCTAGAAAAAAAGAAACATAAGATAAAAATTTACAAGAACCAAATGCTTGGATATTTTGAAGAAATAAAGAACTGAATAAATAAATATAAAATCCTGATAACCACTTTCATAAATAAAAAAACGATTTCTAAATTTATTTAAAATTAGGAATCAAAAACTAGAATATTCATTAAAAAAATTTAATATTCATTATATCTCCATTCCATTATTTGAAATTCACAAAATTATTGCAAAATATCACTTAGCAAACAGCAAATTAATTGTATTAACATACATTTTTATTTAAAAAAAAAAAAAAAAAAAAAAAATTAACTTTTTTTTTTTATACGATTTTGTTTCAACATGTAAAACGATAAACAAATTAGATATCTAATATTAATATATTAGTGCACAAGACTGTTCCACACTACAAAAAGTGCATGAGTAGTAGTTGGATTAAAATGTTCAAATGAATGAATAATAATTATAAATGAATCTTTGGAAGAGTTTTTCTAGGACGGAGGGTATCTAGCAAAAATTGTTCAAGAATCAAGAGTTTGATCATCCACATCTTCACAGCAAAAGGCACACGGTGTACTTTTCAGAATATTATACTGATTTATTGATTGAACATTTAATTTCATAATAACTTTAGTTTGTCCACGGGAATGTATAATTCATAAGCATCGTTAAATTGAAATCATTCTTTCAAGGAGAGAGAGAGAAAAAAATTAGCCACCTAAAAGAAGAAATAGCTTATTCGAAAATAGTTGTTATTGCTTTCTAATACATTAATACAGCATATCTGCCAACTTTTGAATAATTTTATCAGTAAAACTTTTATAATACTTTGCTTAAACTCCAGATAAAAACCAGAGAAAAATACCTTCCCAACACATCAAGGAAACAGTCAACCCTGAACACTTAGCAGAATGAAAATGTGAGAACAAACATATCAGAAGAAAAGGAAAAAAATGTTTTAATATTAGTAAATATAAGAATACCTAAATATTTCCAAAATCATGTAAAAACAGAAATATCTATACATTTTATAAAAGATTCATAAAAGTTGGCAGGTATGATATATTTCATTTAAAATATTGTTTGCGGTACAGAAATCCTTAAAACTTAAAAAAGACAAATCTTGATTCATACAAAAAAATTTTTTCATTATTTAAAAACATAGTTGTATTTCTTGTATCTCATAAAGTTAGCATTTTTATTTAAAAAAATTATAATTATTATTTTATGTATATACAAATATAATATATCATTTTTGAACTTAATTAAATTTGATTGATCTATTAAAACATTTGATTACAATTCAAACAGCACTTACTAGAAAATTACTTGAAACATTTAAAGGTGCATAAGATACCAATACTATCTTAGAGATTCTCAAAAATAGATTCATATATTTAAATGACACATACAAACAGCAAACAATTTTTAAGGTTTATTTTTGCCGTATGAAAACTTCAATGTTGTCAAATTTCAATTAATTTTAGCACAATTTGTTGTTCGCAACTGTATTAAAAACTCAGCACACAATAAAAAATAATAGCGGCAAATACCATCTAAAAATTTTAAATTTTTACTAAAAAACAAGCTCATGAAACTACCTTATTTTGTTGGTGAATATTTACCTATGTGTTTAGAATGAAACTCTCAAAATTAATAAATTTAAAATTAAACATACATATTTCTACAAAGGCAACAAACAAATGGCTTTAATGATGATCACATTAAATAGTTTTATTTAAATTAAGTTATAACTGAAAATGTTAAATTCAATTTAAGAATTTATCTTATAGCTATTTTGACTGACTAATTTTTTTTAATATTTATTAACTAAATATATCAAGAATGTAATAATGAAAATTGTAACTTGTTCCAGAATTACCCTATTATAAAATATTAACAACAAATAATTTTTATAATATTAATAAAGTTTTTTTTATATAATATAAAAATAAAACAACAATGGATTTAGAAAATTAAGCATAAAAGTAAAATTTTAGCCTCTATATATATTTTGAACATTTTATTCATATAATTATTAATTAATATTAATCTTATGCATTAATTTATGTATATGCAATTAAAATATAATTCATAATGAGATTATTATATTATAAAAGCATAAAATTTTATCTAATGAATCACTTAAAAATAAATATGTCATATAATAACTATTAACTTCCAAAAACTGAAAAGGAAAAATAATTGCAATTTAAAAAATTGCCCAGAATTAAAATATTTTAAAAAGAAATTTTATTTTAAATTTTTGAAAATCCAGAATAAAATAAAAATATAAGTCAAGATTCTTAAAACAAATGGTTATTTAATTCACTACACCTGATTTCTTATGGAACTATTTTTAAAAATATTTTCAACAAAAAAAATATTTGATTTTTTTTTTTTTTTCAATAATTATTCTTTCCTCATCATAGGAATCTTTTGAAAATAAAAAAAAAATGAAAGCAAATTGAATGCGGGAGAACCAAAACAAGAAAAATTATTATTATTATTATTTTTTTAAATTGTCAAATTATTTGAATTAGCAACTATGATATAATTTAAGAGGTCTTTTTAAACAGAAAAAAATTTGCATCTTAATTTAAAATCAAAGTTACAATAGAAATTTTAAATGTTCAAAAACTATCTTATATGAAAAATATTGAAAGAATACATTACAAAAAAACAAATAAAGATATATTATCGCTTAAACTTGTCTAATATTCTACAATAAAAAGCAAAAAAATCAATTTTTAATTCTGAAAATGGAATTTCTCATGAAGAAATGCATTAAAAGTTTCATTAAGAAAAGATAATAAGAAATATATGATCACATATGAAGTTTACTATTTAGTGATATCTATGTTCAATGCTATAGATAAATTTTAGATATCATTTGTAAATAAGAAAAGATGAGAAGATATTAGAAAACATAACTACTGTTTACTAATAATATTTATAAAAAACATTTAAATGTATACAAATTACAATGAAACATCACAATTAATAATGAATTCTCATGCACCATATATTATCCTGGAAAGCTTTCTAGTGTAAAACATTTTTTTTTCTTCTTCACATTTATGAAGAATGAAATTAAAAAATAAGAGCTTTAAATTTTACTGGTAAAAATTCATTTTAATGTATTTTTTGTTAATGGAATTCGAACATGCAACAATTATGGATATAAAATTCAGTGATGGTAGACAAAAAGAATTACTTAAATAGAAATTTAATGACAATATTTTGTACTCTTACATATAAACTTATATTTAAACTATTTAAAAATAAATGACTTTTACATACTTACATCATTTACAAATAAAATCTACTTGTGAAGAAAGATAATTATTTAACAGATAAAAATATTATAAAAGCCCATTTAAATTGGTCGTTGTAAATGCAAAAATATTCGAGAGCAACACAAATGAAATATATACATAAACTTTTAAATTTATCTTATATATAAAAAAAAAAAAAAATTAAAAATCAAACAAAAACTGAACTCAAGTAATTTTTTCCCTTGAAGAAAACAGCACTAGAAATACTACATTTTCAAAAATTCTTTGAGCAATTGACAGCTTTATATATATATAATCTGTACCCAAAGGCTTCACACTCTTGTAACATTCGTCTTATTTCATTAAATGGGCTACTAGTATGATTGGAATATACACGATTCACCATGGACAGCAACATGCAGACGCAGAACTAAAGTTTGCAGAAAGAGTCGAAAGAGGTAAAAATTTGATTTTAAAAAGTTAAACTTTCACACTTATTGCTTATCATTTGGCAGAGTGCAAATAGGTTTGCAAAAGTCTTATGAAAATATTAGCTACAAAAACACATATTTCACATCTTAAAACAGACCTATACCGATTTCAATATTTATAGAACAAGGAAAAGTCTGTTCTCCATTTAAAGAACTTTTCTTTAAAAAAGTCAAAGAAGGGAAAAATCTTGATTGAAATAATTTTATTAAAGCATGCACAATCAACATTTTCTCCCCCAAATGTATGACTTTCTATAAATAATTAAATTTTACTAAGAATTATAATTTCTTCCAAAATGCATTTGGAATTTATTGCATCATTATTAATAGCAAAAAAGAAAACAATAAACAAATATAGCACCCCAAATTTATAATAAATCCTCTGTGGTCTGAATCTATCTAATACTCACTGTTATCTGAATTTTAATGATATTTTATGACAGACCAAAATAAAAAAAATAATTTATTAGCAATTTAATTTATGTTTACAATTCAAATAATTTCCTCACGATCCAACTTCCTTAAATGGAGTTTATAGGCATTCAAGAATTCAGGACAGGTCTATTTTATATCTCTATATAGCAAAAAAATATTGCTTAATACATAAAGAATGTGCAAAACACAAAATATTTCTGGAATATAATCTTTTGTAAGGCATGAATGAACCATCAGATTTTTACAAGGCCTCTATGTTTATTAAATATTCAAGCACTAAGAAATTTGCTCAATGCAAATGCATCTTATAATTCATACACAAATGAATTAATTACCCGTTATATAATCAGTAGATACCTGAATAACAATATCTTTCAAAATTATTCACACAAACAAAATGCTTAAAAATCCTAACTACTAAAAATAAACACGCTAATTTCAGTTTTCACAAAATACAAAAAATATAAGCTTGGTATTTTATTGCTGCTATTCACACAAAAAAATGTCCCTGTGAATCAATTAGCACAATAATTAGAACAGTTATACAAAAATGTACATCAAATTACAGGGGAAAAAAAAAGTTAAAAAGATAATTTCTTAAAAAAACAAACATAACTTGAATCACCTTCATGCATATTTCATTAATAATTTAATATTGTAAATACATGTTCCACTTATAAAAAGTTCTCATTGTTTCTTATAAATGAAACATGAATATTTAACCAAACCATTTAAAGAAAACTAAATTTCTAGATTCAAAGGGTATTTTTATTCCTCTCAGAAAAGAGCACTTCTTAATCTACAAGCAACAAAAAAAAATAGTAAGGAATGAATTAAATACATAATTATTTTCTAAACATTTTTTTTTTTGTTGTTGTTGTTACAACCAAGCTTTATTTCTCTTAAATTAGCAATTGCTTTCAAATCCGAAACATTTTGGGATAACTGAAAAATTCTTTGCATATATAATATTATATATAATGAATAACAAATCATTCTATTGCATAAAAGTAAAAAAATATTATTTTTAAATATATAAGTGTTTTTAGTATGTTACAGTGTATCTAAATTTTTTTTTCATAATTATTTCAAAAGATAAGTTACAGAAATATGACATATATTAGATACAGGAGAAATCAAATTCCTACACAAATGAAAGCACTTATTTTATCAATAATTACATTAATTTAATGTTTTATATATTCATTTGTTTTTTACATTAATCTTGTTCAATATATTTTTAAATCTTTTTTTTTTTAATGCTACACTACATAATTAAAAAAATTTATAAAAGAATTTCAAATTCAGAAATTTAATGCCCAAAAATCATACCATCAAGAAAATCGAATTCAAAGAAAATAAAATATTTAGTATTCCAAAGTAGATAGTTAAAAGCAAAAGAATAACACCAATACAAACTAAAAAAAAAAATTGTCTTTCATATAAAAACATACATTTTAAAACCAGTGCTCATAAAAAGAATCAGTTCTACAAAAAAGCATATGTCAAAATAATCCTTAAATAATCCAACAAATCAAAACAGAATTGTACAAATTTATAATAACATAGCAAACACATAATTGCTGAATTTTGATTTTGCAATTAATTTTTGTAAAGAAAAATTATTATAAGAAGGATTAATAAAATAGAATGTAGAAAATTTTTAAAACGAAATCTAATATGAGCACAGAAATACTGATCTTATGACACAAACATCAAGTATCAATATACAATAAATCTACATATCTATATTAATTTATACCCCTGTTTTGGTAAGTAAAACACAATTTTTACATTAATAACCTTGGTTAACAATATTTAAATTTCCATCACATAATTTGAAGGACTTCCAAATTAGGGTTTCCCAAAACAAAGCATGAGTATTCTCATTTCTTTGGTATACTTACAAAATAAAGCCATCATCTTAGGAAAAAAATTTATTCTATTATAGATAATTATGTGCATGCACTTGCCTACAGCACAGTTTATAATTTATAAAAGCGATTCAAAGTTTATAACTTCTAAATAAAATATATATTATACCTTCAAGGAGAAAGTTACTAAAAAAAAAGAAATCAAAAAAAATTGCATTGCAAACTTGGGATTCTATTTTATTATACCATTTTGCGCAGGTATTCATGCCACTAAGCTCATCATTGTGTTTCGTTACAGTTATTTGGAAGATGATACACACTTATAAAATGTAGAAAAACAATCAAGTAGAAATATTTTTAGTGCAATAAGATATAAAACATCAGTTCAATGACACTGAAGTTAAATTTCCTAACACTATACCATAGTATTTGGAATAGTAATAGCAATATCACGAAGTAATGCCAAAGTCTTTTAAGTGCTCCTCAATGTCAACTCTACAAATGGGACAGCGCTTATTCGTGGTCAGCCACTGGTCAACACATTCTATATGGAACAAATGCATGCAAGGAAGTCTCCTACAAAAAACGAAAATCAGAATTGCATAATTTATCAGTAAGAATTTAAAACAGAGCAAGCAAATTATCATTTTAGTATATAACTCTACTGAACTGAAATGTTCTAAAAGTATTTACACAGAGAGAAATACACTCTTTAAATTTATTAATGTTTTGAATGAAACTATAAAGGAAACATAAACTTTTAAAATTAAAAACAAAAGTAGCCTTTTTTTATTTGAATTTTTAGGGTACTGAAATCAAAATTTTGAAACAACATTTATTTTTCAGTTGGGGAAATTGCATTACAAATGATTAAGTAGTCATTTCAGAAAGATGAAATACTACTATTTTATAATTTTAAAGATAATTTGAATATATTTATAGATATATATATATGGTTGGTGGTGGTTCTCAAATGATTTAGAGAAAAAAATATAGAAAACTTATCCAAAAGAAATGCAATATTGGTAATTTTTAAAAAGTACAGAAAATTAAAAAACAACCTTTTAAAAAAAAAGTACGCTATAGATAATGACCCAAATACTTATAAAGTAATGGAAAAGAAAACATCAAAATTTAAAAACGAGAAATTCTCAAAAATCCTTTGATTTACTTAAAATTATTGAGGATTTTCTTATATAATCTATGGCAAAAGAAAGGAAAAAAAAATTAATTTATTTTCTCAGAAACTGGTAGATCAGTGATACTGACAACGTTACAATATATCTTATTCTTAATTATGTCTTAAAGAAGTCTGGTGATTCTTGCAAAAATACAATCTTCAAAATTTAACTACTAGGTTTTACTTGTTTTATCTTGACACATACTGTGTTCAGTTTAATCTCACATCTGCATTTCTTTATTAGTATATAAATTGTAAAATGCATGGATTCCTCTAAAAAAAATTTCTTTATCAAAGTTTTCTTCAATATCTGCATTACAGCTTCATTTAATGTATGTTTTCATTCAATCAGTAGAATTTTTTTTCTTCTCCTATATTTTTATTACTATTTATTCATTTAAGCACTTTGAAAAAATAAAATAAGTTTCCATATGTTTTCACTTAAGGCAACACAACTTTAAAGCATTTTTATTATTTATATTACAATTGTAATTTTCATAAATAATAGAAGATAAACAAATAGAAGTTAAAACTTGATATTTATTAGGGATTCATTTTAGTTCTTTTTTTTCATGTTTCAGCGTTAATGCTTATTTTATTCTTTCTTATGTGTTTTTTTTATTTTGTACAAATGTATTGTTCTCAGTTTGATTATGCATTTAAAAATAAAATATTTGCACTGTCAATATAAGAAATGCAATTTTTAACCCTACAAAATGAATGCTTCTAATATTGTTTTTTAAATAACACTACAAGATATTAAATATTAAAATTACAATCAATGTAAGCCTTAAATACAATTTTCTGAAACTTTTTGTTTTTAAATCATAAATAATATGACTAGCATGGAAGAAAAATCCAGTGAAAATAAACATACCAAAAATTTTTAATAACTTTACTTATTTAAAAAATACATATTAAATTCATTATAGGAAATAAATTTTTTAAATTTCAAGTTATTTTTGTTAATTCTAATCCAAAAATTTATTTACCTGACATCTTCATCATCTTCAAATTCACATAAGCATATTGTGCACTTTTCTAAATTGTCTTCATTTTCAGTGCATTTCATAATCTAGAAAAAAAAGATACCACAATTAATAATTTAATTAAAAAATTTATTTCCACATTTTTTTAAAAAGTTTTAAATTTGAACCTTTTTATATTTGTGAGGCAATGTATTTCTTTCAATAGTACTTTGTGATGCACCTCTATTCATTCCCATTCTTCGCTGGTCAACTAATCTTACATATTCTAAAAAAATAATAAATATTTTAAAAATGGCGAGTCTTAAAAGAACATGTGCAATTTGAATAATAATGAAAATATTTAATTCCTTAATAAATTTTACTTTTTCAGAATAACAAAGCATTCAATGCTCAGCAAATGTAAATTTTCATATCTAAACAATTAACAAATAAAACCATGGAAATTACATAATATAAAACAAGAAAAAAAAAAAAAAAGGTTTACAATTTTGTATTGAAAATATAAAAAATTCAAGCTAATTTCATTTGAACAAACCATTACACAAAGAACCAATTAAATATAGTAAAATAAGGTAAATGCTACATGCACCACAACTTTCAAATTGAAATGTTCACTAAACATTTCGACAAAAGTTATATCAATAGAGATGTACAGAAGCATATTCACAATTATAACTAGAATTTATATTATCAAGTGATGTAGCAATTTTTTCGAAAACAAGCAAATGAAATGGTCGAATACCATAGTACATAAAGATGGTTAAAAAAAAAACCCCTACAATTTATGTAATTTTAATAGAAAACTGCTAATTTCTTCCCCTTGATTTATTTTTTGAATTCTCGCATTGCCTAAATTTTCAATAAAAGGCAATTCCATTTAAATACAAAAACCCTATAGGTATAAAATTTCATTTAAAAATAATAAAAAGAAAACACATTACCGGGAATAGGGAGAGCTCGGTAGTTCTCATATCTAGCCTATTATGTATTTGACGTGACAGCACAGGTATATAGTGGGTGAGCATTGTAGGTGTAGGAGGAAGCTCAGTCACTTGAGGCAAGGCAAACAGCTCAGGAGGCCTAATACCCATAGGCTGAAAAAAAAAAAAAAAAAAGACTTATTTATTTATGATGACAAAACCGACTAGCTATATAGTAAACACCTTTTAATCCACATTTGGGACCATGTCTATGCTGGATTATCGGGCATCAATATAGTTTTAACAGAAATAATGAACATAAATCACTTTAAATAAAAATTTAAATGATTAAGACATGTACATATTTAATGTGCTTCATTCTGAACCTATGTAAATATCCTACAAAGTATTTCGTCATTCTAGCAAAATTACATTAATTTAATTGAATATATTTGTATTGATAAAAAAAATACAGCATAAAGGAAAAGTTAATATTGCACAATGATAGTTTAAATAAATTGTGATAAACCACTCTATGACAAGAAAAATACACCCAAGTCTGCCTCACTGTTTAAAAACCAGTCAATATAACATTGCTTCAGTAATTTGATCACTTCTCCAGATAAAAACAAAACACTATGAATTAAACACAAATTTATAAATTCTGCAGATTTACGAGTTTCACGTAATATTGAAAAAAAAAAAATGTGTTAGCTACGATCATCATTAAAAGTGCTTACGACCTGCTGGCCAAAGTCAACACCCCCCAAAAAAATTCCCAAAACCCAATGACCAGATAAAAAAGTGCCTACTACATTTTTTAAAGAAGATTTTTGTGAAAAATTATATTGTTATTAAAAAGTCAGGTGGTTTTCATTAATGGGGAAGATAAAATGGACCAAAACAGCCACACCAATTACACCAACGCAAACATTCAATTGCATTACAAACACTTTACTGAAATCATCACTCGAAGTTGGCCAACTTTCAACTCTCAAATGTCTGCCGCATCATGTGATTTCGATTGAGCCAATAAGGATCGAATAGATTTTACCACTGTTCTTGTAGTAGCTGGGTAAAAAAATTTTTTTCTGCATGTTGTGCTGCAATTAGAATGCCTGTCTAATTTGATAAGTTTTTAAATGGAGTACAAAACTATCCTCATTGATATGATTTAACTAACGTAAATCATAAAAATAAATATACAAGTGTAAAGCCCAGGCAGGAAATTCGCCATGGACAAAAAGTGTGAATAATTATATCTTTGCTTCTGAACAAATTAATAACATAAATGATTAATAATTTGTAAAACTTATAAACATTCAACATAAAATAATAACATAAAATATCTATAAATTAGCCATAAAATTTTAAATATAATAATATTATGATCTTATAAAATATTACATACACTTTATATATTTAAATTTTTTTTATTTATTGAAAACTAAAAATTCAATGCACACCACCTGTGTTATAACACATGGTGGTCCTGCCATTATAACCACCTTGTAGTGAAGATATATTTCATGTAATTTTCCCTCGGTTTGGCAACACTTTTTGTGTGCATATGGCTGGCTGTCAATGCAGCTAAATTGTGTAGGCATCATTTGAAGAAGCTTCCCATGTCGAAGAGCCTTATTTCTTCTATCAAATTATCTGAAGCTCTTTGCGATTTCTGGTTTCTAAATATTTTCCAGACCCAACAGTGTCTTTTCTTCAGTTTTATTAAGGTTAACAAAGATAAATTTGTTAACCTTAATAAAACAGAATTTGTTCATCCCTTTTATTAATCTGTTATCTTGGTTAGTCTTAACCATGAGCGCACAAAATAAAAAGTGATATATGCACTTTTTCCTTACTGGGTAGTGAAAGAGTTTAAAAAATTTTCTTCTCTGCTTCTTGACACATTACACCCTGGTATGAATGAGCTTTTAAATAATAATAAAACATTTAATAATGGTTAAGATATGATTAGTAAAAAATCAACACTAATTAGAATAATTTTAAACAGTTTAAATCTGTAAAACAAAAGCAATACATTGTGATACATGTCTCATTTTGAACCAAATATTTGAACTACAGAAATATGATGCAAAATTTTTTTTTTATAAGCTAACTAATGATACACAGATCAATTATGATTTTTTACGCAATGTAATTAAGGCTTTCATAATAAAATTTAACATGTTAAACAAATTTCTACAAATGTTTAAGTTTTAAATAGTTGAAAATGAAAATATTTTTAATTTTAATAAATGAATGTTACATTTTTAGAATTGCATGTTTAATTCGCAATAGCAATAAAATAACATTTTTTTCAACAAAAATGTTTAGAGTACTGTTAATTATTTTTCTTTAGCTGAAAATACTAATATATAGTTCTAAATACTTTTTAAATACTTAAAAAATATCAATTTTTTATATATATTTATGAATGATGTAATTTCATGAGCCCTAACAATTTTTTGTTTTTTTAAAAATTCATAAAATTCAATTGAAAAGGCAATTTGTAAAAAATGACAAAGAGAAATAATTATAACACAAATAAGACTTTTTAGTACAAAAACATTGAAATTAATAAAATTTTTAAAGTTATTTCTGTTTGAAATCAATTTAATTTAAAAATAAACAAAATGACTCACCATTCCTGTTGGAAGACCAATTACAGATGGCATATTAAAAGGATGCAATCTTGGATGATTATGGTGATAATGATGTTGATGAATATGATGATGATGAATATGTCCTGCTTCACTAAAAGGTAAATATCCTAATTAAGCATGTATTCATCATTTGTATATTAATATAAATAGGACTATTAATAATAGAATAGCAATTAAAATCAAATATTTTAGTAGAAGAATTTTGAAATAAAAGAACACAAAAATAAATCAAAAATAAAATAAAACAAAATCTTGAAAATTTCAATTTATCACATGTAAATATGATTTATAAATTATTTTATAACAGCATGAGATAATTAAATTCATTTTCATGAATTGGTCCTCTGACAATACTGATTCTCAATATCAATTCCTCTGGCAATATTTTAGAAAAGATTAAATCCACAACCATAAGACCATTAATATATAATCATAATGTTTTACTAATATAACTAATCACTTAATTTTTGTAATTATTTCTAATCAAATATTTAAAAATTTCTATCGTCTCAATTCTCAATTAAATATTTGTTTAATTACCAACTTGGTTCAACTCATACCATACTAAAACACCAATTAATTTAATTAAATATATTACTTAAATAACTAACTTTTGTCCGCTTTCCATTTTTAACGACAGCAAAAGTTTCATATTCAAAAACATGTTCACAAATGATGAAAATATCACATTGCAAAGATAATTTTAACTTTTAATCACTATTGTCATTTTGAAAATTAATATGCAGTACATTAACATGTGTGATTTATTATACCAGATGTTAACTTACCCATTTGTTCCTGTAACCAAGGCTTCTGCTTGCATAGCAAGTGCATCAGCTTCTGCCGCGCAAGGAACCGTTTGGCTGGGCACTGAGGTAGGCAAAGTGGGTGGAGGCGGAGGTAAAATTCCCGCAGAAGGGCCAGGAGGATTACTGCTCGGAGTGGCTGAGGGCACTAAAAGAGAAGTGTGCATGAGGTGGGGTTGGCTAGTAGTCACAGGTGCAGCGGTAGCAGTGGCAGTGATAGTTTGAGCAGTATCTGGAGGACAAAGGTAATAGGTTTGTGCTGGAGTTGGATGAGCAGGATTTTCCATTAGCTGAATTGTCTGTTCTTGCATTCTGGAAGCAGCAACAGCATTGCTAAAATAAATGAAAACAAATTACAACATTTAAAATTCATTTATAAATAAGATGGAACAATACAATATGATCAAAAAATTTCCTTGAATAAAGAAAGATAACTTCACATTTTTTAAAATAAAAAATATACTAGAATAGAGCATGTGGAACTACTACTTTTAAGAACATTTTATTAAGGGACTATTACTTGTAGTATGCTATTCCATTTGCAGGTTGCCTTCTAAAAGGTCATTTAAGGGAAATTGTACAACACTTGCTTAATGAAAAGGAAAAATATTTTTAATTTTTACAATTGGCACTAACATTTTAAGGCATTTACTTATTTTTTAAATAAGCCAACTAAACTTTAAATACAGAATTTATATCTTAATCACAAAAATTATATCATTCATTTTTTTCCCCAAAAATAGAAACTATGTTTTGAGAGAGTAATTTTAAAATTTATAGTAGCTAAAGTGGCTTGAATAATACTTTATTGTTTTATTGAAAGAGATGATTATTCACAAAAATTATTGTCATAATTTATTTAAATTTGTATAACATTTATACATATTTCTATTAAATATTACAAAATGTTAATATATATTTTATAATTTTATCTCTAATTTTTTAAGAATTACATCTGCCATTACAATGTGGTAAACCTATTATTCCATCAGAAAATAAGTAATATAGCAAATCTATAATTATAACAATAGATATTTTTAATTTTTTAAATATAATGAATATATATTAAATTGTGTGTTTAAATTGCTTTTATTTTCATTCATTAATAAATGTTGAAAACTAATTAATTAAAAATTATTAATTAATTTAAATTAATTATTTAACTTACATTTGCATAAGCATACTATGATGTTGGAATCTTCTTCGATTGACTTCTTGTATACGTTGATGTGACTGTAATGAAAACTTCATATTATATGACAAAACAATAAATATACTGAATAATAAATGAGATATTTTGAAGTAATTTATTAATATGAATGAATATACTAACATTTAAAAAATTATTTATTTTAAGGCAAATTATTAAATAAAAAAATTCTAATGAATTGATGAATTTAATTATTTACTACTTAAAAAGGCAGAAAAATATGATAAACAAAAAGAATATTAAATTGAAATATACAAAAAGTGTTCATTAAATTTTTACCATCCTACTTTCCTTTAATAATATATAAGAAAGGAAACACCCTTTAATTTTAAGATTTCTTCCTAAAATGCCAGGGGCATTATTTGTTGTAGAAATGAAATTTTTGCAGGATAATCAGTGTAGTGATCTGGTGAGATTTTATGTATCCTTACTATATTACAAATACTGAGCCTAACCATATTAGCTGAATACACTAGAAGCTGCAATTATTAAAATATGCAGCGTCTTACTATTTATGCCATCTCTATCCCATACAAAAATATTTCATAATACATAAATCTATTTTTTAAGCAAAGAATTACAGATTTAAAAAATTTAATAAAAACCTCCACAGTTCCATAGTAATAACTAACTATTATAAAGCTTAGTTAATAAGATGAACCAAGCCTGATGAACCGAACCATGAATAGTAATAATAATAATAGTTTTAAAACCATTAATAGTTTTAGTTTAAATAAAAAGACTCAGCATTTTTAATACATATATAGTACTTAAAGTTAATTAATTATTCTGATTTTGTATCATACCTGCCAAATTCTTGATTGTGTAGGATTCATCCTAAGTAAGTTTGGAGGAGGTGGAGGAGGATGGGGATGCATGGTTGATGGATCATGGTGGTTAGAAGGAGTAGAGCCAGCAACAGGATTGTAAATGTGTTCAAATGTTGGCGGATTGTTGAGAGCAGGATGATGATGAACAGCATTATGTACACCAGTAGGCACGTAACTGAAATGTGGACTTGAAGCTGCTAGAAAGGGAATGTACTTTATTTTTGTTATAATAAATGACAAAACAATTACAACAAATTCTGGTTTTAGTTTAAATTTGCCATACTTAACAAAATTCATTTTTTTTAATTAATATGCTTCATTACAACTTTCTCGATATAAAATTAAATTCCAAAATTTACAATAAATCATCAATGTTACTTTGAATATTTTAATATAATACTAATTAATATAATTCAAAACATTTGTATGAAGGCTAGAAAATTATATTTGCAGATTTACAATATAATTAAATATAATAGCATAATATAACGATCATTTTAGTGAAAATGTTTTACTTCCTTTTTTAGGCTACAACCAATGTATCTTAAACCTATTTTATTGTTATTCACTATATACTAAAAAAAAGTTGAAATTTTTTTTTTTCACTTATCAAAAAATTTCTATTTAATGTAGCCAGTGCAGTTCTTAAAAAGCTTACTAAGATTGCAACTTTTCCGACTAACAAAAAGGATAAAATTCAAACAAGACAAAAAGGATAAATTATTATGTTCTATTAAAAATCAAATAATGTAAAAGTAGAATGATTCCTTTTATAAAGAAAAGAAATTTTAATACAAAAATATACTTACTATATTTTTGAATAAAAATAAATAAGCAAAATGTTTAACAAGCAGAATGACATGAGTTTTCACAAGGAGAAAACTACCATTTTTCTCTTCATCTTTCTTAATCTAGTATTTTAACCTACATTACATTTAAAAGATTTGATTTTTTTTTTTTTTCACAGTTTCAAAAAAATGTACAATATTAAATGATTAACAAACAATAAATTTAAAAAAAATAATGAAATCATACACAATTAGTTTGAAAATAATTATTTTGGGGGGGCGAGGATTTTATTTTATTAAATAATATAAAATTTTTAGATCAATTATTTTTCAACAGAATTTAAAAATTAACTTTGAACATTTTAAATATAACATCCTAATAATTTCCCCCATTCATATTTTTTCTATATAAAAGAATTTAGAATATGCGATTTATAAATAAATTGCTACATTCTAAATAAATTAGAGTAAGAAACAAAATTTAAACCAAAATTAGGTTTTAGTACTATCAACTGCCTTGCAATAATGCTTAAAAAATAACTGCCCAACTACATTTTAGTGAACACAGGCAGAATATATATATATATATATCAGATATCTAACCACACTAAAAGCAAATTTTTATAAAAATATTTTTAATCAATAATTTTGAAAAAATAATAATAAAGTTTTACTTGGATAAAGGTTATGCGTTGTATGTAGACATCGAGCTCTTGGTAAGCAACCAAATGCTAGGCAGGGATTAGGAACAGGAGCAGAACCTAAAAAAAGAAGTATTTAATTGCATTTTCATATTATATTCTGAATTAAAATTGAATTATTCATGTGGAACAAATTTTGATTACACAGTAAAGAAATGCATATGGTTGCTAAAATCTGTAATGTGACAAAAACTGTGGCTATTCAGATAATAAATAAAAAATATTAGAAATTCTTAAATTGTGCAATACTGTTACAGGGTAGTTACAGAAACTGTGAAAAAGATTTTCTGACTTACTCCCTACTTAGAATTATACTGTATGTGCACAATATATGTTATTAAAAACACTTTTACTAATTATTTAATATATAAAAGTAATATTTTTCATAAAATTTAAATATCAAAAAAGTAGAGAATGAACATCCTAAAAAATCTATAAAAACAGTATACTCCCACATTATGACAAGATAACCACTCTTACCAAAATAAATATAGATTAATTATTTCATTAAAACTATTTTTAAGACTGACTTTACTTTTTATAAAAGGATTTAAATGATTCATTTTTAACAATTGTCTTTTTTTTTTTTTTTTTAAGAAACTGGCAAAAAAGAAATAGCAAATGACAATTCTCTCTGCATGTGTTTTTAAAAGCGACACCATACCATTGAATTCTGTTTTTTTCCCTACGCACACACATATAATGGAAGCAAAATTAGTAATTCAATACGCAAAAATAACAAAATAAAGTATGCATTCAACGCATGTGCTAAAGGCTACTTGGATCAAATAATTTAGGCTCGATACGCTTAAAATAATACATAGCTTGAATATTGTGAACTACATAAGAAAATGAGTAGAATTATCACCATAAAGTTTAATTCCTTATTTCATTGACATGGAAAAATCTTACAATATAAGAATAAATTACATAAAAATCCATCCATCTTACTGAAGAGATATATTGCAAAGATAACGAGATTATTTTCTCATGATAAAAGTGTTTTGAAACAAGTTTGCAAATAGTGCAAACCAATATCAGATAAAAATGATGATTACAAAATGTAAAATAAAATTACTTTTCATTACAATAAATTAAATATTGAATACTATATACACACTTTTATATAAATGTCTGTAAACTTTTTTTTAATGAAGTTTTGGGTTGATTTTAACTCATTTGATTTTGTGTACTTTTAGAAAATTACAAGATGTAACTTCAATTTTTTTGTTAAGATAAATAATGTATTTTCAGTATAATTTTTTTATATGCATGTTTCTGTAGTATATATTTATTGGCCTTATAGTGTGTATATAATATAAATTTTTAGCTCAATTTAGCTCAAAAATTCAGATTTATATATAAATATATTTACAATTGTTCTCAATCCAGCATCGGGCGTTTCATGAAAAGGAATAGATGGCTGAGTTGTAGAATGATAGCGGCAGCTAGAAAATTGAACAACAGGATAAATCTGCTGAGTGTGCCTATTTTCTTGAAACGTATCCCAATAAGATGATGGAGGACTTGGATTACGTTCTGTTGTAAGGTTACAACTGAAATATGAAGTTCACATTAACATATTCATATAAATGAAATTTGTTTTTAACTTAATAGAATTTCCATGAAGATAATTATCTAAGTAAAAACAACATACATTTTAAATCTTACATAAATTTTAAAATAGCAACCTTAGAATGAACCATTAGAGAGAAAAAAATATTTAAAATTAAAAATATTTATCTCTTATTCATTAATTAAAATTGATGAATAGATAAAAATTTCTCAACATTATACAGCAACATTTCCTCTATGTTAATAAATAAATTAATGCTGACAGTTTCAAAACTTTAAAAAGGCCTAGGTGAATCTGTATCGCTGTTAATGAAAATTTAATTATTCAATGAGAACAGTAAGAAAATAAGGACAATAGAGAGTGCTTACATAAACTTTTTTTATTGTACCCTATTTTTTTTTTTTACTCCATATCGTGCATGCTCATCGGAAACTTTGCATTACTGTGAAAGCGTGTGGTTTTCGCTAGGCAAAACTCTTTATTAATGAATAATAATGCAATTAGAAAAAAAAAATTAAATATTGATTAGCTGAAAATACTCTTTTGTTTATAAAAGTTATGAAGAGCTATTTAAACATAAAAATTTATTAATGACTATAATAATAATTTAATATGACTATATTCTGAGATAAAACAATAAAGTTATAATGATTTTAAAACAAAGATGAGTAGTATATAAATTTTAGAATTAGATACTTTAGGGTTTTTCATTAAATTTCTTAAATTTAGAAGAGTTAGACTTATTTCAGACTGATAAAAATTGGTAAAAATCAAAAACTTTTCAGCAAAATTAGAAATATGGCATATAAAATGTATATAAACAATTTCAATTTTTTAAAGTTATGTGTTCTAAATCTGAAGCCACAGCATTCACTTTAAAAATAAAAAAAAAACAAGCAAAAATCATACCTCACTGTATTACTTATTACAGGAGCAGATGATCTGTTAACAGCACTAGATGTTGGCTGGGTATCATCATCAGATTGTGTTAAATCAACCACAATAGGTCTTTCTAGCTTCAAACGTGGACTACGAGTTACAGCTGCAGCGGCACTATTTTGAGGGACATTAATTTGACGATTGGTCCTACCTCTAACAGCTTTTGAAATTGGTCTGCCAATGAAACAATAGGGTAATTAAAACAATTATACTAAAACATAAAATTTCATTAACATATTGAGATTTTTCTTGATTTCATTTTTAAAATTCATATTACTAGGAATAATTAAAATGTTAGTTGTTACAAAATAATTGTACCTTATATTATTTAAATTAACAAGTAAACATTTTCACCAATATATTGTTGTGTAAAATTTATATGTGATTTAAAAGCTCAAACATTTTTAATATATTAATGTATCAATTACCAAATTAATTTTACCAATATAAAAAACTTGCAACACATAATGTAGTATTACCCAATATTTCATAAAAAAAACCCAGATATAGTGCATAATTATAACACTATTGTGATATCCATAAATATTTCTTAATTGGTCTTATATTGTCATTGTTATAAATTAACTCATAACTTATAAAATTAATTTAAATAGAAATAAATAAAAACAGTGAAACTACTTTCAAGAATATATAACTATTTGATTTTTAAACATTTTCATTAAAATTAAAATTCATTCGATAATTTCAAAAAACATTTCTTAAATTTTTTCTACATTCCATGACATTGTTTTTATTTCATTGTCAATGTAATTTAAACACTTTGCTATATTATGATAAACAGAAGAAAAAATTTTTTCAAATCATACCTAGAACTGTTGGGTGTTAGGGTACAAGAAGTAGCGCCTCCTAGAAGCCTAATAATAATAATAAAAATTTTAAATTTCTGAGAAATTTAAGCAAATCACAAAACTTTTTTTTTCTAAAAAAAAAAATTTACTATAAATGTCAAAATTTCATTTCCAAAATCAGTATAATTTTACAACAATAATTTGAACTATAGAATATATATAAATGTCACTTTTTAATGGGAAGAAAACTAAAATTTATTTGAATAAGTCATGTAAAAGAATTTTATATATATATATAAATGATAATGTTTATGTTTACTTATGATAAAAAATATCATTAACTCCTAAAAATAAATGTCTAAAAATGTATTTTCATAATTGTCTTAGAAATTTTATATTTTCTAATTAAATATGCACAGTTGACAACAAATTGCATAATTTTATAGTTATCTATAATTGCAGATTCTCTTTACTTTCAGAAATGTGTGCTGAACAGCAGTTCCCCTTAATTGGATAATCATTATACTTCATGAATAAAACACAGTGAATATATATTCAGTATTTATGTTTTTTTTTAATTTGATCTCCTTTCACTTTTAAAAATTGATCTTTTAGAATTTGTGCTTAAACGAATTAAAAACCCCTTTGCCTTTTAAACAAAACTTATAGTTGAAGCATATAACAGCTTTACATTTAATCTAACAACTATAATATATTTAACATGCATGCTTGGAAAACATTTTTTTTCCCAATCATAAAAATATTTTTAGTCAAGTACAAAATTAGCATGCTTTGCAAGAAAGCATATTTTACCATTGTATAAAAAAAAAAATAACACCAGCTTTTCAACAATATTTATTTCAAATATGGAGAAGTGAACATATCATAATCTTAAAATTTCATATTGCTCATTTTTATACTCTCTTTTCTCATCACATTTTCTGAAATTGTTCATTTCTCCATATCTGGAATGTTGTTGAAAAGTTGATATAAATTAACTTTAGATAATATATATTGAAAAGAATATGCATACATATATAAACACACACATAACATACAAACATATGATGACACAACAACAGTATACTTTTCTGGTTCTATTTATTAAAACAAATTGCTATGAACTTCTTTATTGAATAACAATAAGCTAAAATATTAATCACATTTTGTAATTATCTCAATCAATATATTTTTAAGCACTATAGTGTGAAGAAGCAAAAATATTACCTTGGTGGTTCAACTCCGACAACCTCTACACTGCTGTCGTCATCATCATCTGTAAAGAGGCAATCTAACTGCAAATCAGGAGCTACAGGCCAATCAGTTTCTTTTGTTTTACTACAATTTTTGGCTTGAAATCTTTCATTATTGTGACTTGAGGATGGTTCTATGCAACAGAAGTAGAAATAGAGCAAAAGCATTAAATATGAAACATTAGTTAAGAAAATTAGATAGAACTAGATAAAACAAAGAATATTGACATATATAGTTGAATACATTAATATTTATACAGAATATAATAAATAAGCCCATATGCATTTATGAATTTAATTAATAGTAATTACTGCATGAAAGAAATGTATTATTTGTATAAAATAATTAATAATTATTTAAGCAAGTAGTTGAATAATTATATGACTAATTTGTAACACACACACACATATTTATAAAAAAGAGAGAGAGAGAAAGTAATGCAGAATTTTAATTGAATTTTGCACGATATCTAAATTCATACTTAGCAAATTTTTTTTAATAATTCAAAGATACTATCACCATGGTATTAAGAAAGTAAAGAATTTAGACTTGCAAAACAAATTTTTTCGATCATTTGAAGGTTATTAGTTCTTAACAATCTGATACTTAAAATATTAGGTTAGAAAGGATGAAATTCATATAGTTAATAATATTGTCAATTTCAACAGCTTATTATTTGACATTGGTTTAATGTTTTACCATTCTGGGCTTATTTATTTATTTTTTCTTTTGGGAAGTTTCAAGATTTTTAAAAAATCATTGTAAGCTCTGAAAATTATTTAAAACATTTTATGAAAATTAATTTTATTGAAAATGGAAAGGTTGGAAATTTGGACTATAATGAAATGTGTTCTTATGTGGAGCTATGCCATCGCAGGCCAAACAAAACGTTAATAGTATATTTGGCTCTAGTATGTATAAAAATTCCAATATCAAATTGGTTCGCCCAATTTCGTATAGGTTATCTTTGCCCTCAAGAAAGAACCATGCAATTGCCCAAAATCAAAGGTCAATAACAATGAACTAAAGGTCACCATTGAACTCAACTAATTAAACTCTATAATTTTTCAAACTTTAACTCATTTATCTTTAATTCAGTAACAGTTTCTCTACAATCCAAGTTCATGTATTTAGTCTTTTTATATTTATTTTCAGATCAAAAAATGCAGGCTTCTCTGATCAACCCATTAAAAAGTTCAATTAGTGCATCTTTACTTCTTGCCATTAAAACCAAATCATCTGCAAAAGTCAAAACCGTTTAGTTCTATTAAAAATTGTACTACTTCTATTTGATATTGTGTTATGCATCACTTTTCAAGGCATACATTAAACAACAAAGTAGATAATATATCACTCTTCCTTAATCTAGTCACAATTTCAAATTCTTTGGCAATTTGTTTGCACCATTACTTTTTGCCTTTCTTGATGCAGTTGTCATTTTAACCAATCTAATTAATTTATGGAAGATATCATTTCATTGCATTTTTACAGGATATTTCTTATGCTAAATCTATGTTGACCTATTTTGTCTGAATCCACATTGGTTCTCCCAATTCACTCTCAATCAGTAGTTTAAGTCTAATAAGCTATAACTTTAGTTAGGACTTAAATGTCAAGTTAAGAACAGAAATTCCACTGTAGGTGCTGCATTCTAGAATGCTTCTCTTTTAAAATAGGACAAATTATTGCACTGCTCCATTCATTGGCACCACTTCCATCATAGTCAGATATATATTACAGATGAACATGTTCATTGCACTACATGTGAAGTAGTGAGAACAGTAATCAAATAAATACTTAAATAATCACTTTTCCATACAACTTAAGCATCATTCACATCCAATTCATAGAAATAAAAAGATTTCATCAAAGGGCCTTTTTATCTACTCTGCCAGCTGATAGTAAAGCACACTGTTTCACTCCTTATCATTCATTTATATCCTTGCATGGCAATAGCAAATGAATAAAAAAACATACACAATAACACATTTTTAGATTTCAAAATTTAAGAAATTTCAGACATGTCTTCAGAGGATATTGACACAGCCATCCGTTATACAATCCAAAAGTAATGGTTTCAATAAGATCTTAACCAGGTAAGCAGAAGGTCAAGGAGAGAAGAACAGACATGATATCAATCATAAACAAAAATGGTTAAATTAAAATGACAAACAGATATGAAAATCAAATATGAACAGATAAAATAATGAAGCATGAACAGATGAACAAATATAATAAAAAAAATACAAACAGACAAACAATTATGATATCAATCATAAAAAACAAGATTCGAAAAATACCAAGTTGAAATGATTAGTGCCCTTTGATACAGAAAAGAGACTTGGCGAACACAGTATCCTAAACTGTAGAATCTCCAAAATTTCAAACATTTGAATGAAACAATTTTAAAATAGTAATAAAAATAAAAACTTAAAAATTTAATTAAGATTTTTCCTTTTTTTCATAATAAGATAAATTTTATGTGAGAATTCTAATATTAATAATGATAACTAAAATAAATTGTCAAACATCTATAATTGCAGTCTTTCAACAAATAGAAAAAGATGCAATTAAATTAAAATTCATAATTAATAATTATGCAGAAACTCTAACAAACATATATCAGTAAATAGTAGATACATCCAACAATATCTCCCAAGTAGATAGACAGATTTTAAACATTGGCATGTATATTCTGATGGTGGAAATTGGTATTTCGATATTGCTTTTCTACCCTCACATAGCTGGAATTTGCTGATCAATTCAGAAAGTGGCTATATTGATTTCGAAAAATCAGTATTTCAGTATTAGACATCGAAATCACGATAACATCAATATCTTAAATGGTAATTTTCATTAATGAATAATAAAAAATCAGGTAAGCAACTTTAAACATAAATTGATATATCTTAATTTATTGCAAGAGATCTGTTATAGACTATTTTTGAAGAATAAATAACAATGAGGATGATATGAAGAGTTTTAAAATACTTTTATGGGGAAAGATGAAACTTGCATATAAAAGAAAATAATATATTAAAAGATAGCAAACTCACCATTACCGACATCTGTAACCATTTCTACATTGTTGTTTGCACTCCAAAGATCTATATAAGTATGATCATGATTTGGAACAAGAGGTGCTACATTCTCTGGTGGTTGACCATTTGTTCTTAAACTGACAATATCTATGTCACTGTCGCTATCAGTTGTATCAACTATAAGTTCAGGTGTTCCTGGTTCAAACAAATGAAACAGCCGATTATCACTATTCACAAATCCCATAGCCCCACTAGGTACACTGGGCTCTGCGTCAATCGCAATTTCTTCTTGGATCATAGGTGCAACACTCATTGGAGACGTATTTTGAAAATTTGAATCACTGTTCATCTCACATTGAACAGCCTGATCAGAAAAATTGGAGTTTTCTGCATAAAATGTGCATACACCAGTCTGTAAATTTTCCTCCAAAGCTTGATTATTAATTTTTGATTTAAGCGGGGTTTCAATGGTAGCATCAAAAATTTTTTCACTAGTGCTGGGTTTGTTAAGGTCCACAGAGCGTATTCCTATTTTAGTTGCCTTCATTCCTACATCCTAAAAAAGAAAAAAAAAAGCAATACAAACATAAGATTATGAATAAAAGTAAATTTGTTCTATATTTCCTGAAAGTGATTTTTAAATTTAAAAAAAAAAATTAAGAAACAATTAAAATCTTCATTTTTAATTTTTGAAAATGAATTGGCAAATTACATATTTTCTGAAAAGTATAAAATTTAGTAAATTATGTTTCAAAACATAATTTATTTACTCAATACTTTCAAAATGGTTACAAAAGTTTAGCATGATTTTATGAAAATATTCCAAGCATATTCTCATAATATTAAATTTACTGGAAGATGGAGATTCTAGGATTATAATTTTAAAATATTCTGATGGTAATGTATCAAGAAATTTTTGGTAAAATTTTATATTGAGATTTATGTATAATAGCAAATATATATGACTGATTCGTAACAGGATAGCATATATGTACAAATATATTATTTGCCATAAAACCCCTTTATTTTTAAGATGCAAATATGTATATAAAATGACATTTTATTGTGCTTTAATGCAGTTAATAATTTAAAATATTAATTATATTTAAGCATTTCGAAATATAGGACAATTGCAAAATACATTAATTTTTAAAAATTTGATTTAGTTTTAAAATTAACTGTTTAATATATGACAAATTACAAATTGCAAGTATATATTGATCATTAATACAGAGATGCCAAACTCGAACAAGGTTTTATAGAGTGTCTTGGACAATTTTCAGACTGGGGAGAGCACTAGTGACAAATATGCACTACTATCTATCTTCAAATCGAAATGACCACTAAAAATACAGTATTATAGTAATTATAGCAACATAGCATATTTTAGCATGTCCAGCTGTAGTCTATTATCATTTTTTTTTTTTTATTTAGAAAGTTTTCATTACACTAGGACTATTTTAGCAGATATAAATATAAGCATTATAAATGTAAAAAAACTTAATGAAAATTTATAACAAAATACCTTATATATAAAATATCCATTAAATTTTGTTTTGTTAAGTAATATGCCAGGAGACTAACAATTCTTTTTATTAACAAAAGAAAAATGCTAACAAAATCAATACATTTATTTATGCACATTATAAATATTGCTTTCTCAATTATATTTTAAAAATGCATAAACTTCTTATTTTATTATGAAATTGAAGGAATTTTTATTGAGATTGGTTATAGGGAATTATTATTATTTTTTTTTTTAAACTTTTCGTATTTTTTTTTTTTTTTTTTCACAGTTCATAGTTAACCTAAAATTTTATTATTTTATGCAGTATGTGGCATTTTCTGTTAATATCTAATCCTCTAGTTTCCAAAGTGGGATGGGAACTAGACTGAAGTGGAATGATCAAGGGAAGCTTTTTGTGATAGTAGTTTAGATGTATTAGTAGAATGTTTAATAAAAATTAGGGAATAGTGAAGCATGAAGATGAATAAATTTAGAAGAAATATTTTTATATAAATCACTTGAGTAACATACTGTATTATTATTACCCAAAGTACACATTATAATAAATTAGTCAACAAATTTTAAGCAAATACTGGTCGGGGAGCATATTGAATTTAAGAATACTGTTTTACAACATTAGAGCCATCAATTTATAAAAAGCAACACCGCAAATTCATCCCTCTCATCAGGATAATTTTAATACTGCTCTAATTTTTCTTTTTTTTTTTTTATTATTATCTTTGTTATACTTGTTTGCTGGGTGTAAAGCCAATGTTACTATGATTGATTTCAATATATAATTTTAAGCTTCAGGATGTCAATATTTCAATCTACTATGTTTTATAGACATGTGTAGAATATATAGATACTTAAAATTTTTATTATATCTTTTTATTTATTTGTTTAAAAGATACAGTTTTTGCAGGGATGCAAATTTTTTTTTTTTTTTTTTTTTTTTTTTTTTTTTTTAAAGAAAATGCAAGAATAATAAGTTTAGAAACAACTGATCTAATCTATTCAAATCAAAATATATCAAATTGATAAAAGAATTTTTATTTCTTACATTCTACTTTAAAAAGAATATAAAAATTTCACTGAATGCAATATTTTTAATTAATACAAGATTATAATCAAACACAATTCTAATATTCTATGTACAAAAAGTAAGATTTGGTATTTAAAATAATATCTCTACGGTAAATTTACAAATAATAAAACCATTTAATAAATCGTGTTTTCTATAAGTATAGAAATTAGCAAAAAAATTTAAACTTCTGAAAAGTTTCCATGCTGGTTATTATAACATAATATATGTGGCCAAAAAAATTATAACTAAAAATATATAATGCTAAAATTTTTAAAAGAAAAGAAAACTAAAAGATATTTTATGTGAGGATTTTGTTATGTGCTAAGCATTTATATTTCTTCTAATTTTTAAGGAAGGCAGGAAAAAAAGACAGAAAACTTTTTGAAACTCCCACAAGTATTTAGGAACATACCAAATTTTATCTTCAATTTAGCTATTAATAGTTTGTTTTATAAACAGAAATACCCAGCAAAATATTAAAAACATTCCATAATTCCAGATACATTTGAAATCATTTTAAAAATATTAACTTTTTTAAATAATAAACTATATTTTTTAATTAAACATTCAATTAGGTCTTTATTTGACAACATAGAATCATGGAACAAATACTATTGTTCTGGAATTTTTTTAATTTATTTACTAAAAATGAATAATCTTATAAATTTGCAAACTTTGCTTATTATAATAAATCACATAACTTTAAGAAACCTTGTGTAATTTTTTAAAGAAGTCTAAACTGAACAAGAATGGAATAATGACTTCTCTTTCTGCTGTACAAAACTAATAAAAATTAATCTTATTATTTTACTAACAGTCTTTAAATTGCAATCAAATAATTGTAAAAGAGATTATTAAATTAAAAATTCAAACTGAGTATTTGTACTATTTGTACTATACTCATTTGTAAATATTTTATTACAAAATGTTTGCATTTAAGAAGTATATTGCAAGATAGAAATTCAATATAATGGATTAAAATAATTTTAAAGCATTTTGATTTAGATTTGATTTAGTTTTTCTTTTTAATTTATATTAAAATAATTTTTTTGAAATTATTTGTTGTTTAAAATTTTCACAACACAATGAATATATGGATTAATTAAATAAAAAAATCATTATTCAAAGATTAATAGAAATTCTTTAAAAATCAAATATAGCTTCGAATATATGAATTTTCTCATACATAAATATTAATAACTTTTACTTAAATGCATTTCTAAAAAAGGCAATCATGAAAATAATCTGTTAATCATTATGTAAAATATATTCTCAGTTAAAATAACACTCTTATTGAAGATTTTTTTTTTGTCCAGTATTTAATATATTACAAACAAAAGATTCATCATTGCTCAGTTTTAATTAAAAAGTTTTTATTTCAACAAGTTTTGTTGAAAATTTTTTTAATAGAATTGAGGAATTAGAATTAACAACAAATATGTGTATTAAACAATATATCTTATAAGATATCATAGCTTTAAAAGATTAGAAAAATCTCATTTGAAAATATTCACTGTAATATGTGCCTATAAATTTAACTATGCAAAAACAAAAATAAAATACCTAAAAAAATAAATTAATAACTATATAGTAACTATCAAATGATACAAATGTTCATTACGGTTTTACACATACCCGAGGTTTACCATATTATATTTATTATTAAATATGGTAAACCCGAGTTAAAAAATACCCTGCTGCAAGTGTGACAGTGGTATTTAATTGGAATTTTATTTAATGCAACTATGGATGATACTTTTACCAGTCAAAAGTGTCATTTTTTAACAAGTGTTAAAATCATTTGTTAACATCAAATGCTTGCTATACGAAAAGATGAATAGACCAATGTTCAATTCACCTAAAGCAGAGGCTATGATGAATTGTTAAATAACTGCTAAGAAAACTTCCTATCCAAAGAGATAAAACTCTAAGATAAATAAAGATCCATTGACAAAAATAGCCGACTTAAAATGCCACCTAGAATCAACATCGAGTACTACTGCTAAAAGTAACCATTAATTTTCCATTTTATAAACTGGAATTGATTGCTAATTCTCAGTTAAATTAATATTTACACAAGTTTCAATTTTATTTATATTAGCACTTTATGTGTTTATAAATTAAAATGTATTATATGACTGCCTAAAATATTCTTTTATATATTTGAAGAGTTTTTTTCTGTCATGTGCCAGATAATTGGTATGTGCAGTTTCAAAGTGGGAAGATTTATTATCCACTGCAGGGATATATAATATCAATTAATAACAAGGGAAAGTATATTGACAATTTAAAAATTGTTTTACTATTTCTTACAGATGTTTTTAATTAACCCTCATTAACATACAGAAATAATATTTATGATACACAAGAAAGGGAAATATATTAAAATAGTAATGATGCGGAAATGCATTGATTGGAGACACCATTTTTTTAAAGCGATATTATTAAGTCCTTTTTGTATTGTTTAAAATTAGTGTAGTTACATATGAAATTCTGAGCACCTAATTAATGATATTACAGCATATTTTTGAAATTGAAGTTACAGAAATATATATACAAAAATAAAATTAAGTTTTATAAATAATAAAAAAATGAAAATAATTCTAAACTTACAGCAACTTAAAAACTATAGCACCAAGAAAGATAAATACATTCCTAACATATCCAATATAAAGGGACTAGTAAGCCAAATTTTTAATCCACCAGCTAGAAATGATATTATATCAAGTTTGAGAAATAATGATAGTATCTAATTTATCAAAATAAGATAAGATTCTTAGGGCATTAAGAATATTATTATATTAATATTTAAGAATACATTAGAAAAATATAATTATATTAGAATTCATTAAGAATGTATTTCAAAACATTTCTTTCTATCATCACCTAAAAAAAATCCATTGTTCTGCACCAATACCATTTGTATCACTGCACTACTTTTTTAAAATGTGCTATTTTATATTAAAAAGTAAATATATAAAATTTTTCCTTTTCATTAATAGAAACCATAGTTTCAAAAACTATTTTAGAAAAATAGGAATGCAATTTTTTAAAAGTTGAATATCTCCTAAAACTTCAAAATAAATGAATAACTATAAAATAATTATATAAAATGTTACAGGAAACAAAGAATGATGTATATGTACTAAAATTTGAAATATCAAATATTCTAACAACTAATAAAAAAAAGAATTTCCTTTCGGCTTTAATGATCCTTTTAAATTAATTTAAAGACAATTAATTAACAAAAATAGTTTCAGCCTTTTAATAAATAAATTTAAAAAACCAAAAACAATTTACTATAAATTGTTATTTCCTGCCTATAATCCACAGTATCTATGATAAATGTCTCTTAAAATTATTCATTTAGCTCAATTTTTATACTTATTCACTGAAATACGAACTTAAACTTACTTAAAATTTTTAAGAGTATTTTAGATATCACAAAAAAAAAAATTTAAATCAAGAGAATTATATGAAAGTAAAATTAAGGTAAATATTAAAGAGACAGTAACTACCAGACATTCCAAGGAAATAAAATAAGTAAACAAAATGACTTGAGAATGTAATCAATTTCAATAATATAAAAAGAAAATAATAATTTTTTTTATGATTTTTTACCTATATATTTATACTTTTTCAGTGTTTTTATTTTTCTAAATTTAATTTAGAGATTATTTAAGCTATCAATATGCATGCTGAATTTACTAATTCAGATCAATTTAATATAGCTAAAAATACACTTTTAAATACATAATGCCTTTTGAAATATATAATATTTTAAATACGTAAGTTGTTTGAAATGAAAACATAATTATTAAAAGTGAAAACTTTGCAAAAATTTATACGAAAAGCTTATGCCTTTGCCCATTAAACCATATCTTCCTTTTTAAATACAGATAATGAAGGAAAAATACTAGCAACAATATATTTGAGCACATTAAAAAACAATTTTTACAGTCTTAAAATATTAAAAAAATTACATAAAATTCTCTATTTTCCTCTAAAAGGGTTTTTTTTTTTTTTTTTGCCCACTGTGCACCATATATATATATAGTTAATTCTGTCTTCAATAAAAAAAGTGCTTTTAAGTGGCAGTTTTTATAAGTTTTCTAATTAAAAAAAAAAAAAAAAAAAGTTTACAAATATGCATTATCATTTCTACTAATCTGTTTTTTTCTTCAATAAACTTTCTCATTTGAATAACTCAAATTATTCCATAACATTTTGTTTTTTACAGTTATTTCAAATAATATATTAACTATTAATATTTTAGAATTTATTTCATTATTTAGATTGCATGTTACGATTTACATATAATATTTTATCATTTTCATTTCATATTTAATATCAATTTAAAAAAATATATAACTAACTAAAAACCACATTTCAAAAGAACAGTTTAAAAGGCAGACAATATAAGCAACTATAAATATTTGTCATTATTATTATTATTATTTTTTTTTTTTTATACAAAAGGTATTTAATAACAAATTTAATATAACAAATTCTTAAGGATTCTGCAACTTACCCTAAATAACTTTAATTTATTGCCTATAAAATGAACTGGTTAATTTTGACGATAAAAAGAAAACCATCTAGCAGCATTTAATTGACAATTTGCATCTCTACAATTACTTTCTTTTGGAAATAACAAGCAATTATAGGTACAATGGCTCCATATCAGAAGATAAGAATAAACTTTTAATAAAAAAAAATCTACCAGAAAACTTTTAAATTTTGAATAAAACAAATCTAAATGGAATTCTAACATCTTCAAACTTTATACTTATTTAAAAGTAAAAATTCTGACTAGAATGATATTAAATAAATTAGTAAATCTTCAGAAGAAAAGAATTCTTATTATTATTCTGAAAATTTAATTTTTACAGGGAGGGGGAGGGGGGACCTCACAAATTGTATAAAGTTAACTATTAAGCTGACAGATTCTATAATTGTTTTTTTTTTTTTTTTTAATAATCCACAAATTTTGTGATAAAAATTATAATATTTTATACTTTATTATTCCAAAATCATACTCCTACCTTAGTTACTTATTTTTTATAAAAAAAACTTCTACAAAATAAATAAGTTCCAGTTAATTTTACAGTAATAAAATTAACTTGTTTCGTTACACTAATAAGTAAATGTTTTTCAACATTTTTCTTATTTGCAGAAATATAATTATAAAAAATTAAATGAATGAAATTAAACAAATTTTTATTTATCTTTTTTATACTTGAAAAGTATTTTTAAATTTTAAATTAACATTTAAGAAAATTAAAATTTCTTTTCAAGTACTAAGCAGTATCCACAAGTTTTAATGAGACAACAATAAAATAATATATTAAAGTATATATCAATGGAGAGACATACTACTGTTAAAAATTTTTTTATATTAGGAATATTGAGAAGATTATTATTAGTCGGCTAACACCATGAAGCTGGCACACAGCAACATGTTGTATATGGTGAGGCTAACAGAATTTTTTTGTTATTTTATTATCATTAAATAATGAAATGTTTTTTTAAGACCCTCTGAAGGGATGGATTAACAAGGCTCTTACAGCATGAAATGTAAATTTAAAGAAATATCTTATTTGCAACACAAATTTTTTTTATATTCCGACCACAGATATCATGGAGATGGATAACATCCGGATTAATGATAGAAATGGATAAATAGATTCTTTGTTAATTGACAAAGCTGCTTAAAAAAAGTATAATTATGAATTCTGGCACCGCGTGCCACAGGTTTCGAGTCCTGGATGTTTGCAGTGGTTCGTAATCAATTTTAAACCGTAGGTCCCAGTCTCATTTGACTGTAGAGCATTAGACATAGGACTGACAACTCTACGCCATAAAATAAAAACATCTGTCCAGAAATCTGCCCGCAAGCACACGGCTCCGCCCACCATAAGGTTGTTGAGTCATTGATGATGTTAATTATTAATATGGATATTAGTTCATCTAGTTTTTCTTTTTTATTATTGTGCAATCTATAATTTTAATTGTTAAAAATTAAAATTCTTTTTATTGCAATTAAAATGATTCCTAAAGAGCATTTCAACCCCTATGAAGATGCTCGTTTTGAATCATCTGGCTAGGCAAATGCCAATTTTCCACGCAATCGATGGTCAAACTATAATTACTATCACACTAAACTTGTTATACATCTATTCTTTTGAATTTCTACCCAACTTAGGGATTCGATTTTATAAATTTAAAAATCTAATTTTTATCTTAAATTATTTTGACTGTTTTTTTTTTTCTTTTTAATACTTCAGAGATGTTTTACTATATATATTTTTGAATAGCTAGAGGGTTCCATAGCTTTCAGCTTCACTCAAAAATGTTGGTATTCATATGCACCAATGAATGGTGCTAACACTAAAGCTATAATGAATGAGCAAAGAGTATATTTTTAAAAAATCTCAGTTATCGGGAAAATTTTTTTTTCAAAAATGACAAACAGATCAGAATAACATTTTTAATTTTAATCATAGATAAATGAAAATATCTTATTTTAAAACTTCTAATGTTGAGCAGCAGTTAGTCAACTCCACAAAATATTGATCTATATATTATTTTGCAATGATTTAAACTGTTGAAAATAGAGTCTCAAATACTCATTTTTAAGACACACCCTGTAAAAATTTCCTTTGATTTTGAATGGATGAAATAAAAGAGATTAACTTTAATTTAAAAATTATTTGGCAATTAGATGTAGAGAAGAACAGAAAAGAATTTGACAGAGTACACACCACAGTTT
The DNA here is from genome assembly GCA_021605095.1 of Caerostris extrusa. Lineage (NCBI taxonomy): Eukaryota > Metazoa > Arthropoda > Arachnida > Araneae > Araneidae > Caerostris > Caerostris extrusa. Next base: position 80,524 of record BPLR01018736.1, read on the forward strand.
AAAAATAGAAAGATTTATCTTCGAATTAGTAAAAACTAATTTAGCTAATTGATTTACAAATTTTATCTCTTCAACAATTTTTAATAATGATTAATTTTTGTTGCTAATTTTTATAACCCTAATAACACATTTATAAATCAAGCTTAATTAAAGATGAAACTGACTTGAAGTTTTGATGAGAAAAAAATCCTAATACATTTTATGTATATTTCCATCATTATCATACTTTTATGGTAAGATAAAAATGTCTTTTAATTTATTGCCATTTTTTAATTTGCATTTGAATATTCTCTCATCTACAGACAAAACCAAGCAAAAAATGTAAAGCACTTTACCATCAAGAATTCAACCAAAATTTTTGAAATTTTTAGACACTATTGAAAAAGATTAGAAATTTTAATTTATAAGCTATGAATTTCGTTTAGCACATGTACATCAGCCAGGCATTATTCCCAATTTCTTAAATGAAAAACGTTGCCATCAAATAAGTAAGAATAATTTCAAATATGCAAGCTACTTTTTTTAATAAAGATATAATAGTTAAAGACGAGAAATTATAGTATGAAAATTTTGTTAAATGTACAAAAGAATTTTTACTTATTAATACATAAAAACATCTTATGAAAAGAAAATGCCCAATATTATTTTGAAAGAATTAGTAACCAAAAATGAAAAAAAAAAAGAATTGAAAAAAAAAATTGAATTTTGAAAGAATTTTTTAAAGCTCAAGAATATTCAACATGAATGAATTCACGACACTAATGAACTTTCAATAAACTAACATTTTTACAACTAGTTCAAATAACTATATTTAATATTCTTGGAATCATTGCTGTTATTAGTTTTTTTTATTGCTAATATCTGCATGAATTTCTCAAATTTTTTGTGCATTTTTTATTCACAATTTTCAAGATCATGAATATATTAAACATTAAATTGCAAATTTGTGTAAGACATGTTTGATAAAATCAGTCCAAAAAAATTAAATTATACAAATAATGAAATCAATTTCTTCATAAGTAAAACATAAAACAAAAAAATTAAATATATACATATTAAAGAAATATATTCTATAGAACAGTTGAAACTGAATTTAAAATAATATTTTACTAAAGAATGTAATTATTATATTTCACCAAATAAGACAAAAATATTACATCATTAACTTAAATAAACCACATTAATAGATTTTAAAATAAAATACACTGTTTAAATTAACTGAGAAACTTAATATAAATTATTTCAACAAACAAAACATAAGGCTTAAATAATAATAATAAATCTAACTCACTACTGAAAACTGTTTTTTTTCTTTTCATATTTTTTTTCTTTCTTTCACAAAATTCTGGAATGGAATCATAGATTTAAAAAGTTTAAATATCAATTAAAAATTAAAAATACACAACACAAAGTGGGTCAATGAATATAAATAGTTAAGTACATACATTCCAGCAAAAATTATTTATAAGAAATATTCACTTTCTATAATAATTCAGTGGTTTTCAGATTTACCTAAAAGACGAAGGTAAAATCTTACTAACAAGTTTAAAAACTTAAATTCTACTTACCTTTGAATATATTTAACTAGCAAATTTATTTAATTAATATAACAATAAACAAAAAAAATAAAAAACTAACTTAATCATTTGTTCAAATAATACATATCTCTTAATCAAAAGAACGTTATTTCATGATCAAAAATGCACTCTAAATTTGAAAAATTTTGCTACACTATACAAGATAAATATTAAAAATGATAAAAGTTCATTTGATTACATTTTTGTAAAGATGCTAAATTAAATCTAAGCTTTTTCCTCAAATGAAATTCATTTAAGTACTTAGATATTTAATAATTTTCCATTGAAAAAACTTAAAATGTCTTAAAATGATAAAATTAACAATAAATAAATAAAAAAAAAAAAAAAAATTGATAAACTAAAAATTATTTCAATAAAACTTTTTAATTTCGAAAAAAAGTTGGTTAATAAATTTGAATCAAAATAGAATTAATAAAATTGAGTTGCGATTTGAATAACTTCTCATATATAGAAAATAATATAATGTTTAAATAATGAAAATTGTTTTAACATTTTAGTTTTAATTTAAACGCGAGCTAAAACTATCGGAAATACATTATAAAAATTTCAATCAAATTTATAACTAATTTTTAAAAATGAACATAAACAACATAATAGATTAAGATAATCAAAAATATCAAACTAAGTAAATATTACGAATATTACTTTCGTTTTAAGTTTATCGTTGCGAATTAAGTTTTTATAAAATAAATTAATAAATATAAAATAATATATTATTACTGTGCTCATACATGAAATCGGAAATATTATGAAATGATTTTATTAATAGCAAAATCGGCTATTCCCGTCGATGTAAATTATGCAATTAAGGTTTGACAATCATCTTGACACAGTACAAAACATAAACTGCGTATTTTTTATTCTAAGTTTTAGCCATATATTTCATTAATATATTTATATATGATAATGACAACCATAAAATTATTAGAATTCAATGTATCTGTCAGTATATGCAAGACTATTACGACGCTTGTATTCCCCTATGTATGAAATCAGACGCCAACAATACATCTATAGGTCAATATAAAACTTATATTTTACACATAAACTAATTTTTATAAAAATTTTTAATCAGAGCTACATTTATTTTCATTACATTCGTATATTAGTTTAACAACAAAAAAAAAAAAACTTACTATTTTTTGATCCTGATTTAATTTAGAAAATAATTTTGATAGAAATTCAATAACATCATCCGCCATAACTGTTTTGGGAAACCCTCTGCTATTTCTTCTTCTTCAGTAGGTCAATATAATCTCATCATCATCAACACCCAGCAACATGCATACGTTGGCATGGTATTAGTTTTAGAATTCCAATATTTACTAGAAAAAATTAAAGGTTCCTTTGACGTAATTATTAAATAAAATTAACTTTCGAATGGTAATTAGTATATTTGAACCTGTTATATCAAAGAATGTTCATAAGTACCAAATATGTACTAAGTCCTTAAGGACTGTTCTGAATTTCGTAAATTTTGGTGATTAAAAAATTAAGATTTTCAGCTCTATACTTTAAATTTTCTAACTTGGTATAATGCCAGCACATAACTCTAATGGAATATCTATAAATTTATAAATGGCTTGAAATCACGTGGTGCATATTTCCGCCAAATTCACGAATCAAGAAACTGTAAGGTTATGCGATTTTGAAGCTTGTATTAATTCACCGTTTTTGTAAAATTTGCTATAAAATATAAGCGCATGGTTAATTAATTTATCAGTAATTTTCTTTAGATTCGATATTTAGAAGTAGCTTTCGGGTGAAAGAATGAGAAAAGAGATCATTCTCTACATATGTGTTTTTCATCCCTTATTATTATAAAATGGTGTTCACATTTGTAGAAATACAGCAGGGTTACTTGTTATATGGATATTTTTTTATGCGTTTTTAAGTCGATCAGTTTGTATTTCATTAAAAAATGTCTTTATTTTTCCATACAATATCACAATTTTTCTTCAGCCAATAGATCAAGGCATAATTGCAACTTAAAAATATATTACATTAAGACGCCTTACCATTTCATCTTGAATATGCTAGTAAATGAGCCCTTAACAACAAAAAATGTTAGAAAATAATTTTCTAGTTTTCATTAATTAATTCATGCATCACCTGTTTCCGTTGAAACAAGATCAACAACTTTAAATGCTTGTTAGGAAAAAAAAGTTTGCGGTGATGTGTTACAATTATTCAAACATCGAGATTATCAAATGAAATCATTACTTTGAATACATAAAATTAGTTGAGATAGTTTTAATACCTTTAGAAATTGTGATATATATAGATTGCTTGCGGTTGATGATTTTAAGTGAAAATGATATCATTAAAGTAATTTTAGATGTATTTGCAGGAAAAAAAAAAAAAAAATCTTGTTATTACATATATATTACTTGATTTATTTTTCTTGAATAACTAATTACCTTGTTACTTATTTTCTTAGTAAAAAATCATAATTACTTTTTACATTCAAAAAAAAAGTTGTTCTAAGATGCTTATTATAAGTTTTCATATATCTGGTAAAATTGTTGACAACTCAGGTAAACTGAACTTAATCTGTAAAATAGAACTTATTCTGATAGTTTTATATGGTAACGTTGTATTTGTAACGTATTTTGTAATGTCGTTTAATTTGTAATATTTTTTTTATTGTAAGAAAATAATTAATACTAAGTTAATTGTTAATTATACACCTATTAGACAAAATCGCATTTCGAAATGAAACTTTCGAAATGGCAAATCTGAATGGCCTTAGCTAAAATTTTGTTTGCATTACGATAATCATAAATAATTTTCAATAAAGTTATTTGTTTTTATCTAAATTGCGGATTATTGTACTCCAGCCTTCTTGTTAAAAATCTTATTTTCTTATATAAAAGTAAAACTTTTCAAAATAATTTTTCCCTGCTGTTTTGTGGTCAAAAAATTAATGTGTATTTATTGTACCTATAAATAAAAAAAAAAAAAATAATAATATGACAGCAGAATTGAAATTAAATAGAAAGTTATATATGATTTATTATCCAAAATTAGTTAAATATTTATGAAAAAAATATTTTAATTACTTTTCTTTTTGATTTTTTTTAATGGTAATGTCACAGTACCATTAATTTAAATGTTTATTCTAGTGATTCTCGAAACGTGAACTCTGTGGTATTCCAATAAAATATGTGCTCAGATATAAAAATAAATATAATTATAACTAAACAAACAATAATATATATCTATAAATATAATAAAGAAACATGATTAAAGAAATATAAAAAGATTATAATTAGTTTTTATATAATCTTTTATTAAATATAGTCGCGAAACAGCAATAATGCGTCAAAAAAGTTTCCGAGAAACTAGGAACACTAGCATTTATGTGATTTTCAAAGTTAAAAAATTGTGTTGCACCTTCAGGAATTCCACCATTTTTAAATAGTGTATAGTAGTCCGTGGAGTTGATCATCTAGTTCAGGGGTGCTACTCTTTACAAAATATATTAATTTTATCATGGCCAAAGTAGTTAAAACGAATGTATGAAAAAAATACATTATGTGTGCATCCCTATATTCAAAAGTTAACTGTCGAAATTATGAGAAAAAATTGACTTTGATTTTAAAATAATATTCTTGCGAATATAGGACAGATGTTGCCTGTTTTATTTATAAGTTTACAATGAATTAGCTGAATAATTAAATTATATTCCGCGAACTAGAAGCATCGATTTGCAAAATCTAAGTGAAAGAGCGGAGAAATAAATATCGCACTTGTAAAATAAATATTTTTTAATGATTTCATTTTTTTATTTCATTTATATTTATATATTTTTTATATTTCATTTTTAGTGTTATATATTTCTTTACAATGTGCGTTTAGTATCATTATTATATTATCTATGTTTACATGTAAGAATAATAATAAACACAACAATAATAACTCATTATGCTTCAATTTTTAACTCCAAAAAAATGTCTTTAGTGGGTCTAAATCTAATATGGGGGTATATAATTTTATAAGCGGCCCAGGAGTTCGGATGCATTTCCAAAGTGGCCCGCAAGATTATTTGGGTTGGCCACCCTGACCTAGATATTAAACTGTAAGGCTTTAGTTACGAATGTCTGTTTCTCAGACATTTGTACATAGGGCGTCTATATTTATTTGTAGGTTTTTAAATGCACTCCGACTTCAAAAGTTTAAGAGCCACTGGTCTCTATAGTAATATTTAAAACTAAAGAATGTAAATCTGTTTTATATAGAATTATTTTTCAAAAGGAATTCTTTTTAAATTATGTATCAGAATATTTTTTATTGGACCATTTTGCAAATTCACTATATTAGGTAATTTTTTATTTGTCAATTTAATTTCATAATTTATGTACTGACAATTAGTTCGTACTGGACGAATTGATAGGGCTCGCGATCCGTTGCTGGCCGAAGTTTGGTTTGTCGCTCTATGCTCATCTTGTGCACACTTTAGGCTAAGCCGACCGGGACCTATAGTTTAAAGTGAATTCCAAATCACTACAAACACCCATAGCACCGCCGGGACTCGAACCCGAAACCTATTTTACCGAGCGCCAGAGCGCTAGCCACTCGGCCCCTTGCTGGCCGCGGAGTTTTATATATTATGTATTTATGTATCTTTATGTATATTATGTACACTACGTGTACTAGTACACGTAGTGTTACCTAGATTCCACTATAATAATCAATTTTAAAGTCCGATTTCCATCTTCTTACTGACTATTAACATTTCTTTAAATAGTTAATATATCTGAAATGATTTTTATTAACTTTTAATACAATAGCATTATCTCAGAAGTGGCGGCATTTGCTGATCACCAGGGCAAATGAAGGATGCGAATGAGCAATGCCGGATTCATTTGAGTGTTATCTGTTTTCAAGAAAGTGTATTTTTAATTTAAAACTTAATTTTTAAATTTTATATTTATTTAACCAATTAATCACTTACATTAAAATGCATAATTTTTTTTTTAACATCAATGCACTTTAATTCAAATAGGCATGAAATTTTCTTTCAACTTACATTGAATATGTTCAAAAACATGTTTTTTTTTTTTTTTTTTTTTATCAATATTTTTCTGATGATATTTTTCCTTCATACTCAATTATATTATATTTAACTGTGCAACTTCTTGTGGATACAAATTATGTTGTGTTGTTGTTTCTTATCCCACTTGGTAGACAGCAACATTTAGACCAAGCCCAGTGGTCTCATGGTTGAACGGAAAAGGGCAGCTTCTGTTGTGATGGAGCACCCGCAGGTAGAAGTCTGAGTTGGCTCCGTGACGCTGACTTTTTACGGGTTATGGTTGTCAGCTCTACAGTCCTCCGGCTTAAAGTGGATTCCGAACCATTATAAACATCCATGGCCCCACCGGGACTCGAAGCTGAAACCTGTGACACCGAGCTGTAGAGCTCTAATCACTCGGCTATCAAGCCCCTACAAATTATTTTAGCATGCATTTTACAACGTTTAGAGATTATCACATTTTAGACTGTGATTGTATAAAACATAATATTTAATATAACGTTATTTTTTATAATGATTTTACACTTATTTCATTTTTTAACCCTCATATAACTCTATTTTATTTCAAAACATTATATACTATATATAAATATTATATCTATTTATCTCACGAACCATTTCATCTATGTCACTTTGTATTTTCTTTACTGTCATACACAAATCTTGTACTTACGCGGAGATACATTTATTAAAATTTCTCACAAATAAATAATGAATATTAATAAATAATATAATACAAAAAGTTAAATGATTTTGTTTCACGTAAAAAACAAAAAATTAATACACACATTTCACCAAGAAAAGATTACTCATAAAAATATGAATGTAGAAGCGTGTGAAAATTATGTATTTTATTATTCTTTTTTTTTTTTTTCCTCCTTCATACTTGAGGGAAAGGAAAAAAAAAAAACCTTGATTAAACTCTATGTATTTAAATTTTAGTAAATTTTTTATTTGTGTATAGTATAATTTTAGATGAAGAAAAATAAAATTTTGAAAGTATTATTGTAGACTTTTCTCTCAGTCTAGCAAATTTTTAACGACAGAGGGAGGCAATCTAGGGGGTGTATTTCAAAGCGACATAAAGAAGCGTTGGTTTCTCTCAACAACACATATTTAATGAATATATTTACATCAATATTTACAGAAAGTATGGATACATTCACAACCATTTTCTACCGCTGCTTGACGCAGCGTCTCCCATGTCCGCTAGCTTTCTCCTCTCGCGCCCAACTACGGGGTTTTTCCCTTCTTCCAGGGCCAGAGTTCTAGGTCCAATACTGCTACTACATGGCAAAAAGGTTAGTGTGAAAGGCACATAGTCCGTGATGTGTTTCCATCTGGTGCTGCAGGTCATTGCCCACAGTGACTTAACACACAAAAATCAAATAATTGGAGAATATGATTATCAGTAGTTCACATTACTAATGGCAAAATATCAATCAAATATCATATTAATAAAGTATAATGACAAATAATAAAAATAGCAAATAAAGCAGAAACTAATGTTCGAATATACCATACAAAAGTAATAAGTTCCAATAATATCATATTCTGAAATATACGCGATTAATACTGATATCAAATTCCGGAATACATCAAATTATATCAATATCAAATTCTAAAAAAAGCTTATACCACATATAAGAAATAATAGTAAGACACAAAAACATATCATATTAATAGAAATAGTATTTAACATTAGGTATAATATAATCCTTAATCAAATTTTTGCATAAAAGGATCAGGGGGTCCTCTCCTTCCTTAAAAACGTCTTCGAATGCCTCTAGTACGCTTTGAATTTCCCTTCCTACCCCGAAATCTTTCCTTTGAATGATTTGGATCTCTGTACTTGGATCCGCGCAACTTAAAACCCGTTGATCTATCATATCCTTTAGGTTGTTGAATGTGGGTAAGACGAGGTATTCCGCCAACTGATACACCACGCGAGCGACGCAGTCCTCATACCGCTGGTGTTTTCGACCGTCACCTATCTTCACAACATTATGAGTAATATATTTTCCAGTACGTTGACGAAGAACAACACCATTCTCTATTTTATCCCCAGATTGTACGTTTTCCTCACTTTTAACTTCAGATATGGGAATTAACAGCTTTTCCTTTCTTCTGCTTCGTACGATAAAAATCCAAAATTACCTTGAATTGTATCAGCGATACTGTGTATTTTTGCTCTGACAGCTTTAACGTTAACAGCGCATTCATTCTTCGCTACTCCCCTTTGAAAGTGAACTACATCTTCCTTTTGTGGAAACTCATGCTTATCTTCTAAACTAAGTAGCTCTACCTTTATCTTCTCTAGTAATATCAAATTTACCCTCAGCCAAATCTTCAATTTTTTTTACCATTAGATACTACAGACGATTTTCCTAAATAGGTTTCTTGATAAGGATCAGAACATCCTAAATGTTTAATAACACTACTCAAGACCTCAGGTTTAACGACTTCTCTAGGTAACATTCTAACATGTGTAGGATACACTTTGTCGTCTTTCGACATAATTCTCCTAGATGTATCAATGGTTTCAGTTACATCTGAATTACACGAAGAAATAGGATCTGTGGGTTTATTTTTTACCAGCGTGTCACTAGTGTGACTCAGTTTAACCTCATTGCCCAAATTTAATTTGAATGCCCGCTTTGAACATGTTGTAGCGACACCTATTGATGGAAAATGGAATACACATTGAACGACTTCTACTTTCACTGTTAAAAAGGGAATTTCCCCGCTAGAATGAAAACAGAACGTTGCTGGTATTACGTAGTTGGCTTTAGAAGAAATGGAATAAAGATGTAAATGTGAAAATTGATTATCGTCTTTTATTTTGCCGTCTGGATTTTAATAACACTACGCAACCTTTACAAAGCCGCCACATACTTGGTGACCCGTGAATTGTTTGCAAACTGTGATTTATTTGCAAAATGACTGAAACAAATGGATCGGCGAAAAAAGATGAAGTAGCGCGGGTACGTGTCAAAATACCTCCTTTTTGGGCAGAAAAACCAGAAATGTGGTTCTTTCAAGTTGAAGCACAATTTTCAATTTGTGGAATAACAGCCGAGGATACAAAATTCAACTACTTAGTTTCGCAATTAGAACCGAAATTTGTTGAAAGTTTGTGGGACATTATAAGTGATGATAATAGAACAAAATATACCGCTGCTAAAGAACGTTTGCTGAATACTTTTAAAGAAAGCGAAAATAAGCGCCTTCAGAGACTACTTACAGGACTTGACTTGGGAGATCTTAAACCCAGTCAACTTTTACAAAAAATGAGAAACCTGGCTAAGTGCTAACAACGTTATTTCTACAAAAAATGCCTGATTCCGTGCAGAATATTTTACTAGTTAGTGATGAAGGAATTGAGAAACTCTCATTAATGGCGGATCGTATTCTTGAAATGCAACCAAAACAAGAACTTCACTGCGTAACCAATAATGTTTCATCAGGATCAGATGCCATAACTGCGTTACAACAACAAATTGCATCTTTGGATAATAAACTTGCAAAACTGAATGTCATAAGGAACTCTCGTTCCCAATCAAGACATAGAGGTCGATACTCTTCTTCTCATCGCAGTAAGTCTCGCAATCGCTATTATAATCCTTCTGGCAAATACTGTTATTACCATTTTCGTTTTCGAGAAAAATGTTTTCCTGATAAATGCAAAGCTCCATGTGCATGGAAAAATAATCCTTCGGAAAACCAGAATCAGCAACAGAATTAACGGCAGACTCTGCTGCTGAAAATACAACACATTGCCGTCAATTCCGTCTATTTGTCAACGACAAAAAACGGGTTTACGCTTTTTGGTTGACAGTGGAGCGGACGTAAGTCTTATTCCTTATACTTCTAAACACAAATTTATTAGTGACTATAAATTATATGCTGCAAATAATACTGCAATCGATACTTTTGGTACAGAAATTTTAAATCTTGATCTAGGTTTGCGCCGAGAATTCAATTCCCGTTTATTGTGGCCAAAAAGTAGTAAACCTATACTAGGTGCAGATTTTTTAAATAAGTTCAATTTATTAATTGATATCAAGCATAAAAGATTAATTGATGGTGTAACTAACCTTGCAGTTTATGGTGACATTGCACCTATCTCTATTAATGAAAGTGTAAATACAACGAGCAGCTTATGTAAATATTCTGATTTATTTTCTATGTATCCCAATATAACAAAACCAAATTTTCTTAATTCAAACGTTAAACATAATGTAAAACATCATATTGTAACTAAAGGACAACCTATAAATTGTAAAGCAAGACAATTAGATCCAAAACGGTTGGAAATAGCTAAAAGAGAATTTAAATATATGCTAGACAACAACATTATTAGTCCATCTAGCTCAAGAATGGGCAAGTCCCTTACATATAGTAACAAAGAAAGATGGTTCTTTTCGTCCGTGTGGTGATTATAGAAGATTGAATGATTTAACTATACCTGATCGATATAACATACCTCGAATCCAGGATTTTCAACATATTTTAGCTAATAAAACTATATTTTCTAAAATTGACATTACTAAAGCATATTATCACATTCCTGTAGCAGATGAAGATAAGGAAAAAAACTGCCATCATCACACCTTTTGGACTTTATCAATTCAATGTGATGAGTTTTGGTCTCAAAAAATGCCCCAGCAACATTTCAAAAGGTTTATAAATGAAGTTCTTTATGGTCTAGACTTTGTGTTTCCATACTTAGATGATGTGTTGATCGCCTCTTCTTGCGAGGAAGAACATCGTTCACATCTTAAAATAGTTTTCCAGCGCTTAGATAAATATGGTCTACGGATTAATGTTAGCAAATCAGTTTTGGGAGTACCTGTAATAGATTTTTTAGGCTATCAAATATCTGCAGAAGGCTCACAATCTCAACCTCAAAAGATCAAAGCTATCATAGATTATCCATTGCCAGAAACTATGCACGAATTACGTTCCTTCTTAGGAATGATCAATTTTTATCGTAATTATATAAATAATGCCGCAAAAACTCAAGCCCCCTCTACATGAATTTTTTTGAAAGGATCTACAAAAAAAAAAGATCGACGCCAAATACCATGGACCGATGAAACTAGACAAAGTTTTGAAAAATGCAAACAAGATGTTGCTCAAATAGCGTTAATGGTATATCCCAATTCAGATTACCCTCTGGCACTTCTCACAGATGCATCTGACTGGGCTATTGGATCAGTTATTCAACAAAAAAGAACCAAATGGATGGAAGCCAACTGCATTTTTTTCTAAAAACTTAATGATGCTCAGAAAAATTACAGCGTTTACGACCGTGAACTTTTGGGTATATATTTATCCATTAAACATTTTAAGCATTTACTTGAAGGTCGAGATTTCGATATTTATACTGATCATAAGCCGTTAACATTCGCTTTTAAGCAAAACAATGATAAAGCCTCCCCCAGACAACTAAGACACCTACAATATATCTCACAATTCTCTACTAACCTATACCATATCAGTGGTCGAAACAATGTGGTAGCAGACAGACTGTCTAGAATTGAGAACATCGATTCACCTATTGTTGATTATGACTTGATAGCAGATGCACAAATTAATGATGATGAATTGCAAGAATTGAAATTACATTCCAAATCATTACATTTTAAAGAACACCAATTGCCACCAGGAAAGCTCTTGTATTGTGATACCTCTACTTCCAGTATCAGACCATTCATACCAAAAATTTTCGAACAACAATATTTAATATAATTCACAGTTTAGCTCATTCTGAATTCGAACTACTGTAAAAGAAATAACTAAAAGATTCATTTGGCCAAATATGAAAAGATGTTAAACAGTGGACTCAAACTTGCATCAACTGTCTGAAAAATAAAATAACTAAACATACAAAATCAGAATATTCACAATTTCAAGCACCAAATGAGAGATTTAGTGTCGTTCATATCGATTTAATTGGACCTTATTCACCTTCTAATGGATACACATACTGCTTGACGTGTATTGATCGGTTTACCTCTTGGATGGAAATGGTACCGTTATCAAATATCACTGCAGAAAGTATAGCAAAAGCTTTTATGAGCATTGGATTACCCGATTTGGTGTACCTACTTGTGTTATTACTGACAGAGGCACTCAATTTATTTCAGAACTATTTCGAAGTTTAGCTGCGCTATGTGGTGTTAAAGTAAACCATACGTCTTCTTACCATCCTCAGAGTAATGGAAAAGTTGAACGTCTTCACCGTACCTTGAAAACAGCTATTAGATGTCATAACAACGTTCGTTGGACGGACACATTACCAACGGTTCTTATGGGTTTGCGAGCTGCTCTACATGAGGACTGTAAGTATACAATAGCTGAAATGGTTTATGGCAAAAACTATTAAATTACCAGGCGAATTCTTTGAAGAATCCAGATTGCCAATATCTGATGATAATTTTGTAAGCAATCTCCGAAAACAGATGGCCGACTTAAAACCATACCAATCCAAAAACAAATGTCAACAAAAGATCTTCATTCCAAAAGATTTGTACACATGCTCACATGTGTTTCTTCAAATTGACAGAGTTAAAAAACCTTTAGAACCCCATATGAAGGACCCTATTTGATATTGCAAAGATCCCCTAAAAACTTTCTTCTATCAATTAAAAATAAACAAGTTAATATTTCCGTGGATAGATTAAAACCGGCATATGTGTTACAACCTAATGAACATCTGAATCCAACGTCATCAAATGATCATACATCTGTGCCGAGTGAGCAAACATTTATACCAAGTCAGCAAGTTGCCCAACCAAATACAACAACACGTTGTGGAAGACAAGTAAAACTTCCTGTTCGTTTCAATGACATTATTGAATTTTCTTCAAAATTATAATTCCTCCATGTCCATTTTAAAAGTTAACTTGATTTATTGTATGTAAATTTTTATATGTAATTGTATTTGTAATTATTTTGTGCAATTTAAATTTGTATCAATGTGTATTTGTTCGCCATTATTTGTGTAGATATATTAATTCTTCTACCATTTTCAAAGTAACGTAACTTTGTTACTGGTAGGGGAGTGATGTAGCGACACCTATTGATGGAAAATGGAATACACATTGAACGACTTCTACTTTCACTGTTAAAAAAGGAATTTCCCCGCTAGAATGAAAACAGAACGTTGTTGGTATTACGTAGTTGGCTTTAGAAGAAATGGAATAAAGATGTAAATGTGAAAATTGATTATCGTCTTTTATTTTGCCGTCTGGATTTTAATAACACTACGCAACCTTTACAAAGCCGCCACAATGTCTTTGTTTCTTATTTACAAAATTCCACATTATTATTTACTAAATTCATTGAAGCCTGACCCAAAATATCAGCTCCTATAACCGCCTGAAACTGTAAGCTTGCGGTTGGCACTACATACCATGTCAAAGTGAAATTATTTTCATCTATAGTAACTTCTTGTTGTATAGAACCCATAGTGGAAATCCACGAATTTCCAATTCCAAAACTACTCCTTTATTAGAAACATACGGTATTTCACCACGTAATAGACTTACGGAACTACCTGTTTTGACAATTGCAACCACATTTCTATTATTCAACTTAATCTCTTTTGTTATATGCCTTTCTGTAAACATTGTAAAAGGGATTTGAGCAACACTAATATTTGGAGATTCCTGATTTTCATTAGTTGTTTCCCGATTTTCATTAATTCTATCAAATATTGAACTGCGTTTGTTTTGTTTTTCCTCTCTATCAGGGAGTCTATTCCCAACCTCAGTGTTTGAGTTTCCGGACACATAATCTGACCTTTTGCGCATTATTTGTAATTTTTTTTAACTCAAACTCACTTTTACGACGACGTTCGTCTTTCTTCGTGTATTCCTCTCATTAATAATCGTGCTTAACAACTCCTGCAAAATCCCTCATCATAATCACCGCTTTTAAGAATAGCATTCTTATAATCAATAATTCTGAAATCGGGTTCTGTGGTTATTGATAATTCTTTACATAATATATTTAAGTCTTCTTTTAGACCTTTAGCTAAATAAGCCATTTTAAATTTTCTTAAAATTTATATCTCCAAAAACAAACAATAAAAATAAATGAGCTTTACCCTTAATTTGATATAAAACTCAAAACAAATAATACTTCACAAAAATATTAATACTCATCTAATTATAGAAGCATTTTAAAATATTTCAATTATAATCAATTAGCATTTCATAAACTCAAGTACACATCAGTTAAATCAAAGTCAAATAGCACTTTCTACTCTATCATCCAAATACAGAAACATTTCTAGATATTTTACAAGTTAATATTAATTTATCAAAGAAAGACATATAAAAACATATGATTCAAATGCATAGAATATCCCAAATTAAAAATAATGATCAAGTATTTAAAACAAATAAAAAATAGCAACTGTATAGAATTCTCTTTCTAAAATAACCTTTCAAATTTAAACACAATGAAAACAATTACTTTTATAGAATTAGAACAAAAATGCGATAATTAAAATTAAATATCATCATGCAATGAAAACAAATTATTGTAAAATAAATGTCTTATCTGACAATTTTATCCAATAGGCCAGGGCGACCCTTTTATCAAATGTGGAAAGTGTCACTATAAAGTACTTTAAGCCAGGGTGGCCGGATACACAAAAAAAAAGTCCTCTTTATCCTTGGGCTTTAGCCGGGGTGGCTATCTTAGTGTGCGCCAAAAACGGAGAATTGATTATTTTCCAATGCTTCTTGGACAGGGCGACCTTCCTTCGCAGAATAACTTATTGCTGGGGTGGCTATCTCTAACGCTTCCAACAAAATGGCTTCTTTCAACAGTCCAACGAATTCATCCCGGTCGAGCCCCCAATTTTGTAGACTTCTCTCTCAGTCTAGCAAATTTTTAACGACAGAGGGAGGCAATCTAGGGGTATATTTCAAAGCGACATAAAGAAGCGTTGTTTTCTCTCAACAACACATATTTAATGAATATATTTACATCAATATTTACAGAAAGTATGGATACATTCACAACCATTTTCTACCGCTGCTTGACGCAGCGTCTCCCATGTCCGTCAGCTTTCTCCTCTCGCGCCCAACTACGGGTTTTCCCTTCTTCCAGGGACAGAGTTCAAGGTCCAATACTGCTACTACATGGCAAAAGGTTGGTGTGAAAGGCACATAGTCCGTGATGTATTTCCATCTGGTGCTTAGTAGGCGAACAAATCCTACATTATTAATTCAATTTTTTTTTTTTTTTTTTTTTGTAAAAATACATTTTATAAAAATTATTTTAGTAAAGCAGTTTATCGTAACAAATTCATTTTTTTAAAATTTTTTGCAAATTTTTAAAATTTAGTTATTTCTTTTAAAAAAGAAATTAGATGACTCTTTTACTTATAGAAATTTTTTCATTAGAAATCTTATTTTTGTGCAACGTGTTTAATATTTCGTCAAGCATTTTATTTATTTATACACATCAATAAGCTAAGAAATATATTTACTTTTATAAATGTTTTAAGTATTATTTAAGTTTGTTAAATTATATACTATAATTTTTGTTACAGATGCATTCAAAAACTGCAATTTTTTTTTTTTTTCAGCCTCTCTAAACTCTTATATGAACAACCTTCAATATGTTATGCTAAAAATTCATTAAATATTAAAAAAACTAAAAAAACTAGAGAAACCTAGACATGAACTGAAGGCACAAAAAACACATTCTGAAACAATCGCCATTTTATAGACATTTAAACTAAAAAAAACTACAGTATGTGATACAAAGAGTTGAAATAAAATTTGGTTTTCTGATAAAATGGATGCATAAAATAATTTAAACACATTCTTTTATTTCCATCAAAGTGAAATCCAAGCGAATTAACAAGGATAAAAATCTTCTCCCCATTGAACCCATATCTTTCTTTTTTTCATACGTGTTAGTTTATCAAAAAGGTTTTCTTAAAATTTTTAAAAAAGGGCCTAATTGAATTTTTGTTTGCTTGTATTTTTAGAAAGTGGCTCGTTTCCTTATTCACACAAAGATTTAATAACACTGTTTGAAAATTTTTTAAGAATATACCCTTTTGCTTTACTTTTGAAGTCAATTTGAATCGAATAAAGAATCACCATAAAAATGTGAACTTGTATAGTTTTCTAAAAATTTGGAGAATACTTCAGCTTTATAGATAGCACAATGAAAATTTCTCCTATATTGAAAAGGACATAATACATTTGATGGTGGTAAATCATTTACTTTTATGCATTCAATGTCATCTAAATTCAAAATATCTTTACACGTTAAAAAATATAAGACATAAGAGACTTGAACAATTCAAATTTCTTTTAACTCACATAGATTTCATTTTTGTATTTTATATTCCAAAAAAAAAAAAAAAAAAAATACATTTTTAAATTAATTTTTTAAAAAACCTTTTCCTAATGATGGTTGTTCTATCAATTTTTTTTTAATCATTATTTCTTCCTTCATATTTGATATTAGAGAGTTTTTGCATACCGTATTTTTGGACGTCCGTTAGCTTTTTCTCGCTAGCGCGCATGCTCATAGAAAATTGCGCATGCGTATCTGTAATAATGTTTCCTATGAGTATGCGCGCTAGGAGAAAAAGCTAACGGGCGTCCAAAATACGGTATGCAAAAACAGTTATCTTTTATTTTTAAATCGCAGTTAAAAGCTTGTTATTAATTTCATGTTGATATAATTAGCGTGCATTTTCAAACATTTAGAAATGGTCACTATTTAGACTATAATTTGGAAAAATAAAATTCAATGTGCATTAATTCAATTTCTTAATCCTCAAACAACTCATTTTTTATTTTCAAAATATTATATACTTCTAATTATTTTTTGTTATAGCACACAACCATTTTTACTTACATTTTATTTCCTTTGCCTGCACTATTTTGTCTTGAACTAATACTGCCTTCATAGACATTCTGTTTTAAAAATTATAGAATTTTATTTACAAAAAACTTATACTTTTCAAACAGTACAAATTGTCATGCTTTTCCAAGCTTGTACCATCCATAGCTTAAAAAACAAATTTACGTTAAAAACTTTTATGGAATGGCAATCTGCTTACTCGCAGATTTCGAGACAGGAGATGGTTTCTTTTTACAGGGTAGGGTTGTCAGCGTTAAACCCAACTCTCTCTAGTTATATTAGACAGGACGATTCCGAATCACTACCAAGCATCCATGGCACCGCCGGGGAGTCGAACCCGAAGTCTGTGGCACCGAGCGCTAGTCACTCAGTCATTACATTGTACACTTTAGCCCAAGGGTCTCCAAACTACGGACCGCTGGCCAAATCCGGCCCACCAGTGTCATCCATACGGCCCGCGACAGCGAATAGCTTATTGTTGCTGTAATAAGTTGGATAAAAAACACAGAATGATAATAACTCGGTTTTTATTTATATGCTATATAAAGATTAATGATAAGCATAATACGCAGAAAATTTAACTTAAGCATAACAACTAACAAATAATTGAAATGAATCCCACTAACATTATAAATTAGTGAACATCCCGCGGTTACCCTCGGTAGTTATACCTACCTATTTCCGCTTTTTACCACTAGATGTCTTTAAGTGTTACGGTCGTATCGATACACACAATAGTTTTTTTTTTTTTCTAATGCAGCTGGCAAACACTTAGACAGCTTGGTCTTGGATGCCTTAAGGCAAGCGCTGCACAGATGTTGCTCACTTTGCATTACCCAGGGGAAGCGTGTAACTTGAAGATAAGCCACGGGGGTGGAGTAACAATGCCCCCGCAACGCTCTACGATCCTATTAGACCGGGACCTACGGTTTTAAAGTGGATTCCGAGTCCCTACAAACATCCATGGCACCGCCGGGACTCGAACCCGAAACCTGTGGTACCGAGCGCTAGCCACTCGGCCATTCAGGCCCATACCCCCAATAGTAATTGAACCAGCGAATTTAGCAAGGCGTATGCTCGCTCAGAGCGCGTACTCGGCGACTAGTCTAGAAATTATACATAATATCAAAAAAATAAAACGGCTTTGTCCCTTGGTACTTACTAGAGTAAACAGTATGGTCCTAAGGTAGGAAAGTTTGGAGACCCCTGCTATAGAAGATCAAGTGACTCGTTCCTTAAACCATGGCAAATTTTCATGTCGGTGGGTTGGCGTCCATGATAGTCTTCGCAAAGGGCAGTTTATGTACAGGCCACTTTCAGCCAGTTGTGAAACTGTTCTCCTATACAATAGAGTATCCGGTTTCTTGTACAATTCTCAGAATGAAGAGAGTAGTTAATTGTGGGGCCGCCATCTCCTGCCTTCAGATGCTCCGATCCGTGCGTCTGTTCACGACTGTTGTATGTAAAGGTGGACTCGATTTTTTGCAACCATTCACATTTCGTTCATCGATCCATACAGTCCAAATTCTATGCCCATCTACATACGTTTCAGCTGTTTACGGCGGTAAGATCAACCAGTAAGCATACAATTCGACCCTTCTTAACATCGTCTGATTGCGAGAACTACTACTACTACACAATACCACGTCACTGTGCTTAGAGCTGAGATGCATCTATACAGTTTGGGAATGATGTGGGTAAGAAGTCTGATTGGTTTCTGTGGTCCTCTATAGTCAGATTAGACCAGTACCTACGGCTTAAAGTGGATTTCGAATCACTACAAACATCCATGGCACCTCCGGGGCTCGAACCCAAAACCTGTGGCACCGAGCGCCAGAGTGATTGCGGAGACTGCCTACAGTCTTTTTGTCCAAGTATTTCTTAATTCTCACGTATCTTCTGAAACGTAGAACTTCTTGTAATTATAGCGGCCTGATGGACAATTAGCTAGGTATCATAGGCTCAGATTCGACTCCTGGATGAGGCATGAATGTTTGTTAGTGGTTCGGAATCTACGTTAAACTGTAGGTCCGCTTTAATTAGCCCTAAATGTACAAAAAAGTGGCAGTTGAGCGATAAATCAAATAAAACCAATCTCGTAATTTTGAATTTCATACGAGGCAAAGTGTAATGTTTGTTGGTGTATACATGCAATCATTATTAGGTCCTGAATGGCCGAGTGGCTCACAGGTTTCGGATTCGAGTCCCGGCGGTGCCATGGATGTTTGTAGTGGTTCGGAATCCACTTTAACCGTAGATCCCGGTCTAATAGGATCGTAGAGCGTTGCGGGGGCATTGTTACTCCACGTCCGTGGCTTATCTTCTAGTTACACGCCCCCCTGGGTAATGCAAAGTGAGTAATGTCTGTGCAGCGCTTGCCTTAAGGCATCCAAGACCAAGCTGTCCTAAGTGCTTGCCAGCTGCATTAAAAAAAAAAAAAAATCATTATTTATTTCCCTTCTATCCCGCACTATTATCACGTGACCAATTTATATTTTAGTTAAATTGCATAACTTGTTTAGTTGTGTAATTCCCGAAATTTGCATATTTATAGGGCCTAATCTTGGTGTTGCATTTTCTATGTCGGGAATATATTTTTATAATGTATTACGAGAA
The DNA here is from genome assembly GCA_021605095.1 of Caerostris extrusa. Classification (NCBI taxonomy): domain Eukaryota; kingdom Metazoa; phylum Arthropoda; class Arachnida; order Araneae; family Araneidae; genus Caerostris; species Caerostris extrusa. The sequence continues at coordinate 100,684 of BPLR01018736.1, forward strand.
TATATTTTTGGTTGACGTATCCAAAAAAAAAAAAAAAAAAAAAAAAAGTAACATTTAAAAACTGTCGTTTAACTACAAATTAAATCCTTTTTCGGATATTTATAGAAACATTTTATAATAGTGAGAATACTATACAATTTTCAGAATTTTGGATGTCAAAATAAAAAACAAAGTTATACTATGAAAAAATGCAACTAATAAAAAGATCTACTGCATAAAAAATAATTATTAATGATAATAATAATTTACAATTAATATATATTAATAAATATAATAAATAATTATTTACATTCACATTTAAAATAATTATTAATGAAAATAATTCCTTTTTGTTAGTGTTTTCAAATGCCAAGAATGTCGATTTAAGGAACCACTTTAATCTAGATTGTATAGCAAATGCAGAGTTATCCATGTGAACAGGAGAGGTTTATTACACTTTCTTCTTCTTCATTGGCGCAACAGCCCCATGGTGGCCAAAGCCGTTGCACTAGCCGTATTACTGGCAGATTTCGAGCCAAGATATATATTTTTTACGGGGTAGGGATGTCGGCCTTACGCTCTACAGTCACATTATACCGGGATTTAAGGTTTAAAATGGATTTCGAACCAAACATTCATGACATCGCCGGGACTCGAACCGAAGTCTGTAGCACAGAGCACTAGTTACTCGGCTATCAGTCCACGTTTGTTACACCACACTCACATTTTTGGCATTATAATTTAGAGCGATTTTTCTAAGGACGGTATTTAGGGGATTTAACTCCCCGATCACAAAAGAAAGGTCTGTCTGGCCTATAGATTTATTGTACAACTGAAAATGATATGAAACTTGTAAAATAAATGAACGCATGATGAATAATTTCAAAATTTCAAAAATAATTGGAAAATTAACGAAAAATTAATTGAAATTTCAAAATTAATTATTGAATACAGAAAAATTGAATTCTATTTAATGTACGATCTCAAATCATTTAAGGAACTGAAAATCTAAGTAATTATATTTTCAATAAGAACACAATTAAAAAATATAACTTAATATGTTTAGAAAATAAAAAAATTTGAAATTATGAAAAAGTATAAAAAATATTTTACATAAATTGTGTCTGTTTCATAAAATCTTTCAATTATGATTTTATTAGTTGTGTAATGTAGTTTTGTTTTCATACATTTTAAAAAATAATATTTTTCAATCTTTTTTAGATTCTCAAATAAAAAATTTTATTGACAATATAAGAGAGAAAGAAACATTTATTAAAAATAATTCCTGATTTCTTTTTATGAAATAGAAAGCGCAAAGAAGTATTTCATATTTTCAATAATTTAAACAAATTTTTTTTTTTAATATTGCAAACGATCATAGCAAAGGTGCTAACAATATTATTAACTTATAAAAAAATCAAATATTAATTTTATTTCAAATTTCCAATCTATTTAAAATATTTTAAGCGATTATATTATTCGTGGAAATGATTATACGTAAGATAAATAAATAAAAATATCTTTATAAGAATCAAAATTTCCTAAAAAAAAGAAAAACATCTATGAAAATTATTCTCAAGCAAAAAAATATTGAAATAAAAGTATCAGTTTAAAACTTATTTAGCAAGTTGAATATTTATGAAGACCAGAATTATAAATAAAGAATTTGTGAAAATTTTATTCTTTCAAAAAAACATTATTATTGTAATTTTTTTCTAAAGTTACGAGAGAAAATTATTTAAAAGTGATGCAATTCTAGATAATAGAACCTACATTCCTTGATTTTTAGGTTTAAGTAGTGTTTAGCAGCCCCCAAATTTAAAAATAAAACTTACTTCGTTGCAAAAAGTGAAACTAATTACAGTATTCGCTAGCCTGAAAATAGAACATTTTTTTCAGGAACAAAAGCGAGGAAATTCTTAAAACAAATAAATAATCGCATTCTTTCTGCTAAAATATGTTATACAAGTCGCTCAGATGTCAATGCCGTTAAGCCCATTTTTGATGTTTTCTGATTTTGTAAATTTTAATGGAATAAATAATATTTTTCTTAGAAAAAGGGAAAAAGATAATCTAAGGATTTACTCACTGTATCGTTTTTCTACGTCAGACGGATCTTTTTTTTTTTTTATAGCTTCTGAATATATTGTATAATTTCAGAAGCTAATTTGAATAAGTCCACTTTTTAGCAATATTTTTTTTTTACGTAAAAACTAAATTTCTCTCTCGATATTTGTTGGCAACATTGAAAAACAACAAATTCATAATATTTGTAACTGTTACTTGTCATCGTTTGTCAAGAAGTGTCACCGTGTTTAACTAAACACATAACCGTGTTTAACTACACTATATGCAAAGCATTTTCTAAAAATTATACTATTTTCAAATTCGTGTATAGGACAGAAGCCAAATATAAAAACTATTAAGTTTATTACATTCATTTGATTTTAGTAATATGATCATCATGATTGGCGCAACAGCCCTACGGTGGGCTAAGGTCGTTTGCTTACTGGCAGATTTCGAAATATGAGATGTCTTCTTTTTACGGGGTAGAGTTGTCAGGGACATACAGTTTAAAGTGGATTCTGAACCACTACAAACATCCATGGCACCGCGGGGACTCGAACCCAAAACCCTAGCCGAGCGCTAGCTACTCGGCCATTCAGGCCCGATTTTAGTAGTATACAATATAAAATTCTACACATGAAATACAGATAGTTCGATTCCTTTTTAAGAAGCTTCAATCCTGTAGTTTAACATTTCTAAGTTCAAACAATATTTATTCTTAAAATTTACTTTTTTTCAATTCCTTCTATTAGCTCACACTCTCCCTATATATATATCTTGTTCAAATTTTCAATCGTTCATAAAATACCTTTTATTCATCCACTCAAGTTCAAATACATTTTTTTTTTTTGAACTTGTAGTGGATGACAATACAGTTTTTTTTTTCAAATATTAATCCATTAATTAATTAATTATATATATTTTTTAGATTTAAGTTGCATATATCTACCAATAGATGGTGCCAGATAAACTTAAAAAAAATGAATGAAAATTATTTATAAAGGACTTTCAGCAATAGAGTGAAAAAAAAAAAAAAAGTAGGAATTGACTTTAAAAAAATTTTTTTTTTTGTTAGTTAAATAATTACTTTCTCTAAACATTCATCTCAATTTTTCCTGCAATTTAACCAATCTATGCAATATTTGAATAATATCGAGAGACTTGACGATTTCGAGCAAAACTATCACAGAATTCTACACTGACGAAAAAAAAAAAAAAAAATCCCAACACAAAAAAAATTATTGTAGAGTAATGAAATTGGAGCAATGCATTTGTCTAGTTAAAACGTTTAATTGATTAAATTTTAAAGATTACAGGTTAATTTAAGATGAAGAAAATGCATTTCAAATGTAAAAAGGCTGCTCCCAATTCTTTAAAAAACAGTGAAATATTCAAATCAAAAATCATCATTTTTCATTGGAATCATTTCCTTGTTAACACTATTTTTGTTTATAATAAACAGACCGAGGGCCGGATTTTCCTATAGTCTAACTAGACTTCAGCCTAGGGCCTCAAGATCAAGAGGGGCCTATATTCAAATAGTTAGCAAAATTAGAATTATGCAATTCTAAAAACAGTAAACACTACATCGAAAATGAGGAGAAATTCTAAATATATGACTCATAAAGAAACATAAAAATGTATTGGTTAAGATCAACGCGTTCGGCTCATTGGGTCTGTTCGTTTGTATATACTAGATAGCACCGAATGTATAGTTCATACATTCACTGATTGCTATGGCAAATATTGACATGCCTTATGCTACTAAGCTTTAATTTGATAGAAAATATAAATTTTATTGCTTATTTTATTTTCGTAGTCAAAGATTTTTTTGTTTCTTTGTAAATGTTGTGTGTTATGTTTATTACTATTATAGCTATTAATAGTAACAGTGTATAATATATAGTTATTATATTATTAGCTACAAGTACTATACATAGTGCTGAGAATAAATGTCCAGATAAGTGTACTCTTTTTTTTTATTTATTAATCCGTGCCACATTTTTTTAATAAGATTAGTACCAGTCACAACATGTTTCATTTAACATATTGATATATATCACAGTAATGATGTATTTTATTATTATCACCCATGTAATTTACAAACTTAAAAATGGGATGTGAAAGGGCCTCTTTTCATCTAAATCTGCTGCTCTCGTATAGAGTAGTGGGTTTCTCCGTTTAGATTTGCTCACTCTACGGTCATTTTGTGCAGACAAAGGCTAAGCAGATCAGTATCAATAGTTTAAAATGGATTCAGAATAATTAACACCATACCACAGCCAGGATTCGAACCTAAAGCCTGTGGTACCAAAGGTCAGTAGCGTAGCCATTTGGCCTTATTGCATACGTCTTAAGCTAATTTACAGCATTCATCCTTATAAGCTAAGTCAGAAATCCTTAAAAGTGTGGGTGAACCCTCCCCCAATTAATGGACGACTATATAGTTGTTGGCGTTCTGGACAAGATGAACTTCAGTGCCTTTTCTAAGTAATATAAACATTTTCACAATAATATATATATATTAATTAGTTATAATAAAGAAATATTGTTTTTCTCAACCAGTACTTGGACACTTCAAACAATTAATTTAAATAAAAACATTTCCCCTCCCCAGACGGGCAAAACTAAGGTCCGCGGATAGAATTTTAATTTGCCGGTCCAAGGCAAATTAAAAGAAAAAATATATTTATATATCCATCTCCTTTCATTAAATTTTTTTCAATCGACTTTTTACTTTCTCTATTTTTGTTCTGCAAAACATAAATCGACGAAAATAGAAAGCACAGTCAACTTTCAATCGGTAAAGTGTTAAAAGCGGTTCTTTGTAAGTTATAGCTGTAGATTGGTGCCAACAAGCGTTATCTCTTTTTCGGGGCAGGCAGACATATGGAAACCCAATATAAGTGAATTAGACCTCACATGTGGCAGACTGCACATTTTAAGTTCCAGCCAGCGGCTTTTTCTTTAGGCGCGAGTATAACCTCGGTAAGTCGTCCCTTCAAGCCTCAAAATTAATTCGAATCCATTACTCGAAATTTTAACCCTCTATATGTCGAAATAATTATTCAATCCCCACAAGCCATTTTGGTATATATTTTCCCTCCGTAACTCGAAATTTTTTTAAAAAATTGGACCTCTGCATCTAGAACATTAGCAATGTTTGATTTGGTTTACTGTAGTACATAATAAAACTTTTTAAGTTGCAAATAAACATGTTTATTACCTCTGTAACTTGAATTTTTATTTATTTTACCTCTTTAATTCAAAATAAGTTAAAAATCCATCCATCCAAAAAAAAGAATCCATCTAAACCTCAACAAGATGAAGATTTCCTTACAAAATCCGTGTAAGTCGAAAACTAATTATTTGGCGTCTCCCTTGAAGTTAGACTTACAGAGGTTCTACTGTATTATTGATTGCTTATGGAAAAAATGCATTTTGAGTTCGAAAGCAGATTTCAAAATTTCAGTGCCATTCAACGTAAATTGTGAAACAGTGAGGTCAAATTGAGTTGCAATCTAACAATCATCTCAAGTAGTTGTTTCAAAATATGCCGAGTTTTACAAATCATTAAAAGTAAGTTACCCAAATTTAATATCTCACACCCAAAAAATCAGTGCTATGCTTGCTGCATCTTATATATGTGAACCAGTGTTTTCAACTATGAACCTTAGAAAGAATTATTTCAGAAGTAGACTGACAGATGAGCATTTAGAATCAGTACATCTCACTTCGAAACCTCAACATAAGGAATTTTTAAAAATGAAATCACAATTTCATTCATCTCATTAAAATATTTAAATTTTAATACTTCTATATTGCTTTTAAAATTTTATCTTGGCACACGACTGGAAAAGTTTGCCCCCATTCTGCCATAGACTTTGTTCAAATCTTTTTGCCGCACTTTCTGTATTTATATTCTTTTTGGGACATCATTTTCTGCAAACAAAATTGCAAAAGAATTCATGCCGACTTAATACATGGGTTTTAAACCACTGTAATTATGTTTTTGTAAGCTTTAGTGTCTAAAACTATTCTCATTACTTTTAATGAAACCCACAGATTTGACATGAAATCCTGTAATTTAATATTTATTAATGAGTACTTACAATATAAACCTAGATATCAATCATATAATGAAATAAAAGAAACTTATATAAATGGCAGAAAGAAAATTGACAATGTCATATTGATGTTCAAGAAAATATTCCAGTTGCTTTTCTAATGGAAAATGGCACTGAAATCGACTGGCGAAATGACTCGAATATCAATAAATTGGAAGATTTAGAAACCAAGCAACCTTTCTTACCATTAAAATGATTTGCTCCATATATATATATATATATGCCGTTTTCCATCTTAAAAAGTGGATTTGAAAATTATTTTCACTTTCCTCCCCCTCTTTTGGAAGATCCTTGATAAGCACATTGTAGACAGAAGTCAGTTGCCCGACTAAGACTGGTCCTATCGAGATTCTATTCAGGACCATGTATAAAATTTTAGTTTTAAATGTCATTGAGCTGCACATTTACTTAAATTATTTTTCCAATTTTTAATGGCATAAAATCTAGTGTTCGAAAATGTAACAACTCATTTAAAATTTTTATAAGCTTTAAGAAATAAATACATGAATAGTTTGTTCATCCTTTGGGAAGCATGACTAAATATGAAAGAATTGTGAATTTCACAAATGATGATCTACAATGAATTACAGTTGTCTCTGTACAGATGGTGGCCAGGTAAGGAAAAATATTGGTTTGTAATGTAAAGTTTAATCCATGAAAACAAATGTACTCATATTTGCCATATAATCCATTAGGAAACATTTACAGCCTTTAAAAGGTATATTCGACATTAATGTCTATAAAACCAGTTAACTCAAAGATTTTAATGAAAAATTAAATATGCACATCTAACTAAATATCATCCATGCTTTGTAATCCATATTAAAATGGTATGCACCCATATAGCTTTCTAAATAATAACTCATATGTTAAATTCAAAAAAAAAAAAAAAAAAAAAAAAAAAAAAAAGATTACAATATGATATCCCTCTCCTTTAAATAGATAAAATTTAATCCACTCAATTAAGACAAACTGCCCATTTCAGGACAGGGCTGATTCAGAATTATATATAACCTTAGTAGTTTAGCCTTACATTTTAACCAACATGCCAGAAATTACAAAACACACAATTTTGAATTGAAACTAGCCTTACTATGTATCAAATTGTAGAACTAGCAAGACAGCTCTTAATAAAACCAAACAAATTTTTGTATTTTATACATTTTTATTATTTCTTAATATTCATAAACCTATCTTTTCCCACCAACACGTGGGGCTTTCACTTGAATAGGCTTGGCTACCTTTTGCTTCTGTGCAACTTTAGCCACCTATAAAAAAAATACAATGCATGTAAATAAAAAAAATTTTTACTAACAATCATTCGCCCATTCTTATACTACTTAATGGTTCTTACTACATTAAAAAAAAATCTAATCAACTATTACATGAACAAATAAAAACCCAAACAGAAAAAATCATACCTTGAAGGAGCAGCAGATGCCTTCTTCTGAGCTTTTTGTGCCCTTTGTTTTTCCTTTGCAGCCCTGCAACACAAAACAAATATGTAAGTTAAAGAAAAATGTCAAATTAAGCAATTTTTTTTTGTTCTGTCATCAATAATGATTCTTTCTTACCCTACACTTTAATATACACTAATATATAATTGCAATTCATAATTAATTTTTTGAAGCAAATATAGAATTTAAAAGCCTCTTACAATACTTTTTCTCATTGAAAGCTAACATTCTATTGTTTTCCCCATTTTTATAAAATTTCTAATATTGCAGCTATTCTAAGATTATCTAACAGAGGTTATTAAGATTTGCCCAAACAAATTATGAAAAGGATGACAGTTATTAAAAGTACATAAAAATTCCAAATTTCCTTCAGTAAGATATTGTTTTACTAAAAGAAATTATATTCTAATAACACAGGATAAACTACATAACATAGACCACCTTTCATAGCTATCAATAAATAGGAAATGTGTGGTGCTAGATCCCTTACATGAATTTTATGACTTTCATTTGCATCAGTTACCTCATAATCTTAATTGGAATGACATTATCCATGTCAACATTGTACAGTTTTAATTGTATAATTTATAATATTTCACCTCCCTTATTTTCAAGCTTTAGCCCATTGACCTACAAGTTAAGAACAATTACTGCTAATAACATGTCATTGACACATTAATAGTCTATAGAACGTAAGTATAAGAAAAGAATGTTGTACGATCCCCCTCCCAATAATGCATTCAAATAAAATTTAAGACAAACAGTATATTACATGCTATTTTCAAAATATAAAACAAAAGAAATGAAATTTTCAGCTATTTTTAAACATATAATACGTATAAAGAGTTCAAAACCAATTTTAAAATGCAAAACTTGAAGATTAAGAACAATCTCATCTGGATAGATACATGAAAAAAATCTTTTACACGCTTTATATTGGTGATTTTAGAATGGACAATAAAGTAACTATATAATTATTTTGTAAATAGTAAAACTTATTAAAGGTTTCATGTTGAAAAGCAGCAACAAGTAACTGGAAATAAACAAAAGATAACAAATAAAAATTTTATTTCACCATACAGATGATATACCTATATCAAGCAATCTTACCAAGCTCCACAGTAATAATCAACAAAGGACCATCACCTCGACAGAATTTAAAAAATAAAACAATCTCAACAAAAGAACAACCAGTGTTAAAATTTTTATTTATGTAGATTTAATCTATTCTGAAGTAGTAAGAAACAACCTTCCCTACAACTGCCTGGTAATCCACAAGGGCAGGTAATCAAACAACTTAAAGAGCAGGCATAAACATTTTAATAATCGGCATCTTAAAGTTAAAGTAAATATATCACAAAATATATACCCTGACAGCCTGTTCTCTTTGAGCTTTTCTGACTTCAGGTTTCATATTCCTTTTTGCCATAATATCACTCAAACTGGCACCCACAATAGCCCTTTGGAATTTTGCAGTACGTCGTGTCCTTTTCTTGCTTGCTTCCTCCTCAATACCCTTTTTGTGTTTCCTTCTGTACAGAACAGTCCAAGTGATTTTTCTTGGATTTCGTTTCATCATGTGGGAAGCCTCACACTTACCATTAAGAAATGTAAATGTCTAAAAGAAAAAAAATTTTTTTTTTGATGATATAAGCTTTAAGGAAGTTAAATTTTGTTAGGATGCAAAACAGTGCATAGGTTACCACCTCAATTTTAAATGCACTACTGTGATAGTAAATGTTAAGCCTAATTCCACTTAACTTTCAGCATTGGCACTATTTTCATTCTTTTTACTTCTTCAACATATTTATTCATATAAAAATAATTTTTTTACAGTTAAATTATTATCAATTATACAAAATCTGATATGCATTCCATTTGAAAACTTGGAAAATGAAGCAAACATTCACTATTTAGTATGCAAAATATGTTCTCTTGCACATAAGCAAATTAAGTTATATTATTCTTTAGTTGTAAAAAAGACTATTGACCATATGTTGAACACAAATTTGGATGAAGATAAGGATTTGCTAAAAGTTTATAACATATTTGACAAGCAGATGTCTAATAGAATTTTTCAACATCTCAGCCTTTTTTACAATTGTGTTCACAAAGGGAAGAATAACTGTTTTCTTTGCTCAATTTAAGATGCTCTATTACAAGTTCAACAGTAAAGTCTCTCAATTAATTATGTCAACTCGTATACATGTCATGGAGAAGAAAAAAAAGGGCATTCGACACAATGCAAGTTCTACATACTATTGACAAATCATACTTGTACACTTTCAGGAAGGAATTTTCCCCTAATTTTTCTATGCATTTCTCAAATATGAATCTTTAAAAATTCCTGCCATCACTCTGTTTCATGCAATGTTCAGAAATTTCATAATCTAATAGCACATGTACAAGACCAAAAAGACACTTATAAATGGAAATGTCATTTCTTTTTAAAGATTTTTCCTCCGATGAAATCATTAGTATAGATACAATAAGTACTGCCTACAAATACGGATAAGTAGAAACTTCCACAGAACGAAATGCGGGGTTTATTTGGATTCCAGAGTATTTCGGAGGGTTAAAATACGCTTCCACTATAGGAGTAAAAAAATAAATTGCTTTTTTTATAAAGTATTGGTGAAAGCATAGATTTAAATTTTAACGCAAGCATTGTATTTTATTTTCATGCGTGTGTAATAAGGTACTACAACAAGTACCTCTAGATTTTATATAAACAAACAATCGTATACACACATCAACTTAATATTAATCATATAAAAAAAAAAAATCAATATCATGAATACATTGAAAATTTGACATGTAGCGAATAAGCAATAAGGACAGGCATAAACATGCTAACCTTTCCGTCAGTTTTAACCATTCTTTTTCCATGGCCCGGAAAGATACGGTATCCACTGTATGAACAAATTTCGATCCTAAAATTACATTAAAAAATATTAATAAATGCCCATATTATTAACAAGATTAAAACAGATTGAGAAATACAACATAACTTACTTCATCTTGTTGTCCTTTCACGTTCTTTCCTCAACAATATGCAATCTTACTTCAACTCTAATGACTGTATGTTTTCACTTCAATTTGTTTTACTTAATTTACACATGGCAACACTTCCCAAAAGATAAGCCGCTTTTCTGGCATGATGGATAGTAATTATAATAATAAATTTCAGAATCACATTAAAAAATTAAAGAATTATGGTGAAGCTGTTTAATTGAAAAATTCACATAACTTTTTGAATATGAAAATTCATCATCAATAATTAATCAAATTTAAACTAATTCTAATTATAAAGAACAATTTATCCAATATACTATAGAACAACTATGGAATACTTTTATAAGCATCTGAGATATTTTTTTCTGAAATTGATATATTTTTAATACAAGGAAAAATTAAGTATTTTATTATGTACTTTTTTATTTCTTATTTACATAAATTTCGCTTCCTGTTAGGCAACAGTTACTGAATGTTTAAAAATGGCAGCCAATGGTATGGATATTTGAAAAATTTAAGTTAATAGAGTTTGTAGTGTACTTAGGTGTTTTCTTTTCTTGCATTTAGAATCAAGTTGCATGAGTTTTTAATTATCAATAGGTGTTTTTTTTAATACAACAAATTTTTTTTTCTTGAGATACACCTATAGAATATTGCACACACATTGTAAAATTGTTTAATGTCAAGTTAGTTTCGGTATTTAAATAATTTTGCCACAAGAAATTTCTAAATATTTAGGTATTAAAAGTAGAAAAAACATGCAGAAATAAATTTAACTATTAATTACTATTATTGCATGTATTACTGCTTTATTGTTATTGCTTGTAAAAATCATAGAATTTCATCAACATCTATGTATTAAGCAACATATTTTGATACTGAGACAATATGGGTGAATTCAAGTACGATTACAAATATAATTATTTTTTACCAATCTGAATTATCTGCACTTCAATATTAAATGTTATTTCATCTTAAATAAATATATTTTCCTATACATACCTTATATTATAAAAGCACATTTTAGTGACGAATTTTAGTAGTTTCTGTCGTAAAAACATCTAAATGTATTCCCCAAACAATTCTGTGTAGTCATTAATTTGTAATAATTAAATCTTTGACTTCTGTTTTATGTGGTGGATTTTGGTTTATGAGTATCTCTATAAAAATCCCACTGAAAACGGAAAATCTCAGGAAAAAAAAATTAGTCTCATGTGTTTTTAAAAAATAAAACTTGATTCTTTTTAACCTGCTGATGCATTCATAAACGTATTCTATATTTAAAATAAATTTTAAGGCACAATTTAAAATTTGGGCAGAATTCTTTTAAAATAAAAATCAAATATTTAGAAAATATTCTACTGTTAAGTTTGAAGAATAATTTTGCATGCATTAAACATTTTCCAATATTTTTTGGAATACATTTTTACTATAACAGAACTTTTGTGGGGATTATATGAATTGTATAACATAGAAAAAAAACACAAATAACATTTTGTACCAACACTAAAATGAATCTCAAAGTGGTAAAAATGGTATTTTCTTTCCTTTGAATCAATTTCTTTCTTGGATACCTTTGGAATATTTACCAGTTTTGATAATGTATCTATATCTCATGCTTTTACCAAAATACAGATGCATCCTGTATCCAATCCACATTAACATTCAAATGGAAGGGTGTATTTCTTAAATATATAATCCCAATTTCAGTATTGACAGAGTAAATCTCTTCGATTTTCAATATTGACAGGGAGATGAAGAAAAATGTTTATGAGATTACTTTAATCATAGTTTTCTTCTTTGCTTGAGCATTAGTATCACTTTTTTATATTCGTACAATGTATCTTTTTGTATCGCAGTAGTATACTTTTACTTTATACTTTTTTAGTAATATACTTTATACTTTTTCAAATTTCTTATTTAGTTTTGCTTACAATCTCCATCAATCTTAACCTTTTCTTTCTTTAACTTTAGTCTAGTTGAGTGACATGGAGAAATTATCTATTATGATTTTTATATCTCCATTTACAACTAGTTCTAAAATGATTGGCTAGCAGTGTATTCAGATAGAGGAAAATCTTCATTATCATCAAGATAAATCAAATGATTGAGCTATTACTTAAATTTTAATAAGGAAAAAAATGTATATGTATTCTGAGATTTAGAACAAATAACCAAGTTAAACATAGATCTTACAGTTAGTATAGTTTTCAATGAATCAGTTTCAAATGTTAGATATCATTCAGATTATAACTGATTGGGTTAAATACAGGATAGCTATGAAATAATTTTCCCTGTTTGTGGCATCTGCAGCTAAAACTAATAAACAGAATGAAACAAAATTTTATATAGACGATTTCTAGAAAAAAAGTAGCAAAAAGTCCCCAATAGGGTAGATTTTGCCGTCACATATGCAGTATAAAATTTGTATAATATAGGCAGATTTTTAAATTTCCTAGTGCTTATGTGACAGCAGTGTAATTCCTTTTAAAATGAGGAAAGCTAACATTTAGTCGGGCGCTATTTACAATTTCTTAGTGCCCACAAACAGTGCTGAATTATGAATTGGATATCCTTAATTTGTAAGAAAAACTTATTATTCAGTGGTTTTAAAAGCAATCTGTTTTCAGACAATTAGAATGTAATAAAATTATACTTGCATCTTCTTCAAAGAGCTGTTTTATTCGTTCTTAATAAAAATTTATTTTCAATATTTCAGAGAAACATACATTAGATTTATCTGGAAGTGGAATAAAGAAATTGGAAAAAAGAGATGGTGTTGGCTTTAAACACTTAATTTTGGATAATAATGAACTAACAAAACTTGAAAATCTTGAATGTTTCCAGATGTAGAAAAGGTACAAGCTTATTAGCTGTTTTATCTAATATTTATATCTGAGCATTAAATCATTTTTTTTTTTTTTACTATTCTGATTAACATTTTTAATTGCTAAGTTTTTACATTTATAGATTGTTAAATATTGAAATGATGTTTAAACATGTTAATTGTTAAACATCCTTTAATAATCTATTTTTTCAATTAATCAATTTTTAATTTTATGAATGAAAATGTCCTATTATCATGTCAATGCTTTTGAATATTGCTGACATACAAAAGTATAATAGATTGGCCTTCCAGTTACTCACAGATTTAATAAAACAGGGAAGCCAATCTGAGTCCCTTTGTCTATCCAAAAGGAATTCCTGTGGAAAGTGACACTGACAAAAATTTGTTGTTGACAAAAATTTACAAATATCTAGATCTAAAACAGTACATCACTACTGCATGCAAGGTCAAAGATTTATCATTTAATTTATTAGATTTTCCATTTAGATTAGCTTGGAAAAACAACATGTATGCGTTTTTGAATTTCACAAATAAACTATTTATGAAATTCTGAGATTTAAAATTCACTGTGCTCAAGTGTTGTAAATGACTAAAAAATTTACAGTGGTGTACTCAGTTTTGTCCATAACTTGAGCAAGCTCCTTTTTCTGTAATTCTTTGTTCAAGTTTAGGCGGCTGAACTTCTAGTTATTAAGATATCCTTGATGTCCTTGCATTTTGGAAGATTGTTTGTTTGTATATTGACTAATTCTATGGTAGCCTTGCTTTAACATTATGAGTTGAGGAATTGTTTTTCCGACCTGCAGATTTATCCTGTCTACATGTAGATTTTCAGAATTGGTATGAACGAATTCAGTATCATTTGTCAAGTTTCAAGTCTAGTTAATCCGAAGCCTTGTTAGTTCTGTTTTATAATTGACAAAATTATTCTATTGTATAACTTATAACACTGCTTAAACCTTTTATTTAATATCTTTTTTAAGAAATATTTTAAAGTAAAGTATTCACATTTTTTTTCCTTTAGGTAACTGCATCTGGGAATGTCATTATACGAATGTATGGTGTTAGTAAATATCTCATCATCTAACACACTTAAATCTGCCAAATAATAATAATATAGTGTGTATAGAAGGTCAGTAATATTTTATTTTTAAGTCATAAAAGTATTTCAAATATATTACATCTTTAAATAAATCTTATTATTATTTTATTTTAATATTTAAATAAAAATCAATCATTATGTGTCTGCATTGAAAAATTTGAATAAAATATTTCTTTTGTTTTCAATAGGAAATCAAGTTTGTTTTACTTTTCTTTTATTTATTGTTAATCATTTAGTTTATTATGTGGTTAAGATTTTATAATTTATTAAAATATTAGCCTGCTAGTTAGAAATTCTGTCAAAAGAAAAAAAAAGAAGAATTTTTCTGTTATTGCCAAAGTAATATATTAAATAAATATACTGACATTAAAATGTACTATTAATCAAATTCAATCTGTTATAATTACTTTATTAATGTGATTGATTTGGTGGATTTTATATGTGTTAAATATTTTTTAAATCTTTTTAGGTTTAAAAGAAATTCCTAATTTGTCATTTTTAAATTTATCTGTTAATAATATTAAAAAGTAAGTTTATTTTCAGTACTATTTATACTATAATAAATGAATAATTTTATAAATAATTCTTGAAACTTAGCTTGTATCTTCTAACAAATCATATTTTTGGGAAGTAGTTAATTGCTAAATATTCACTGTGCATATTAAGTAGATGCAAATTATTAATGTAATTCATTTTAATGAACATTTATAATTCTATTTCAAAAATAATTCACAAAGCTATTCTCTTGTATAACTTATAATACTGTTTAAATGTTTTATTTAATATCTTTTTAAGATATATTTTAAAGGCACTCCTAATTTGATATTTTTAAGTCTTGTGTATATTTAATGTGTTTATGCACATTTTGAATATCTGTGGACATTAATATCCGACAAATTATTTCTACATTCTAACAACTGCAAAATTAAATTCAAATGTTAATTTAACTAAGTATTCCTATAAAAAAAATGCTGCACAAAAGTTAAATTAATACAATATAAAAATAGTTGGAATCAGCTACTATATGGTTATGAATCATGTATTTATTCTTTCTTTTTTAAATAGTAGCTTTCATGGTGTCTGCTTTAAAAAAATTTCTGATATCACATTGTTTCTGGGATTTGGTTCTCATTATAAATAATATACAAATTTATAAATTCTGTAAAATTATATTTTTTTGTTAGAATTTGCAAATTTTATAAGTGTATTTAATGCATCAGAAGTCCATCCCCATGAGACTAATTCATCTTTCTTGGTTCCTTCACCTTGTCCTCTTTCTGAACCTACACTTCTAATGGGTTCACAAAACTTGGTGTAACCTGTCATTATTTAGTTCTTTGACCATTGGTACATTTCTGTCTACTTCAATCATGCCTTTAATTTCCTTGCAGGAAACATTTGTGAAAGGAGTGTTTGACACATTTTTTACCAAATCTATGTCATTTTGATCAGCACCACATTTTAGTAATATGTGGATCTTGATCAGACCAAAATATATGCCAGCACTGCTGTAATCACTCACATTCCATGTTATTTGTTATTAATGACTAGTATCAGCTGATGATTGGCAGAAGCATTTGCTTACAACAAAACTGTCAATTTGCCTTTATTTTTGAATCCCTTAGCACATTTTTCTCCTCCCTTTGCCAAAAAAAACTTATCAGAGGAAAATTTTATTGTCATTGTAGACTTGACTATGAGTTAAATCTTATCTTTAAACAAGGCTGCTAACAGATTCTATGTTGAATTTTAAATTTCTGAAGCCAACACACAAGCACTTTTTATATTTAAATCGTGATAAAACTTGATTTTCAATGACTATAAGCTTTTACAGGTTTTCTTTCTGATTTTTTACACTGAGCAAAGTTTACAAGAAATTCAGTTGGGTTTCTTCAATGTGTGTCTTGATTCCTTAATTGCTGTTACAGCTTGAGCTTGAGCACAAACTTATTTTTATGTCATAAATTGTCAAAGAAACAGTAGTGAAGTCATCCATGATGAGGTTTTGGTTTTTGCCTTTTTCTAGACAATATTGCTGTATACTGTGTCTTATTAGTACTTGAAGAATACCTACCTGGGCTTTGAGATCATTTTACTGAGCAACAGATTTCATGTAAACTATTGTAAAAATGGGATATGTTGTTCGCTAGAAAACGAAAACACTAAAATGAAAACTGACTTGAATGTTAAGCTCTGGGTAAAAGTGAAAGCAGCTCTATGCTGCCACCTAGCAGTCAAGGTCAACATAATGCAGAATTGAAGAGTGTGTAATGTACTATTACTACTCTTTAGTAAAGTTATTATTTCTCAAGTTCATTTATATAGCAAAAAAGCGAAAAGCTTCATTGCCAACAATTTACTATGAATAAAAATATTTTATTTTCAGTTTAATGCATTTGTTGTTAAAATGTTCTATATTTTAAATTAGTATTATAGTTTTTTAAACTTATATTTCTTCATGTGTATTTTTAAATAATTTTTAGGTTATTCAAAATTTGCAGTTTTCTAATAATTTAGTCCATTTGGATCTTTCAAGAAATAATATCAGTGCTATAAGTGATTTGTCAAATTTAACTAAACTCAAGGTAATTTTACAATTTTTAAAATTTGTTTAAAATTAATTTTTAAAAATAAATCGAGGAATATGACACATTATTTGCATGTTTAAATTTTGCTATTATAATTTTATTTTTATAAAACATTCTGTAAGAATTACACAGAAATTCATTAAAAAGTTTGGTTTAGTAATTATTTTTTTCATAATGTGAAATACTTTTGTAAAATATTCATAAATAATATCTTGATATGTGTTTATTTCTCGATTTGCTTAAAAATTATGGGTGAATTGTAAAATAAGTTTTATTGTTTGAAATAATTCATGTAAAAACAGTATACTTCCATATTTTATATATACTTCCTGTAAAACAGTCTTTTTAAATATCTATTATTATATTTCCCAGTATCTTTAAATGAAGGTTTTATTTCAGATTTTTCATTTAAATGGTAATAAAATTTCTACTTTGAATCGTGCCTCAACTTATTTTCCAACTTGTATTTGCACCCTGTCATTAGCTGATAATTGCCTAGCTGATATAAATGAGGTAAGTTGATTCAAGCTACATTTTGTTAATAGTATTCACAAATTTATAATTTTCTAAATTATTATTCATGAAAGATATACTTTGAATAAATAAAATACTTTTGTATTTCTCATAATATGTAAAGTGTTTTGTTCCCTTTTTTGTTAAATATAGATTTCTCATTTGGTTAAACTGCACTGCTTGGAACAGCTTACAATTTCAGGTAATCCTTGCTTGTCAACAGAAGAACTACCATTACCGTATCCTTTTAATACTGGAAATAATTTCTAAGAATATCATTTGATGAATTTTAAGAATTTTAATTAAAGATTTTTTTTTTTTTTTTAGATTTAATACCTTGTTTTTACATAATAAAAATAGTTTCTTCTATGAAAGTGTTTTATAAGGATGAATATCACATACTTTTCAGTTAAGGAAATGGCATTCATTGCTGAACATCAATATTCAATTAGTAGTAGGAATAGTAAAATGATTATGTATGTAACAGCACATAATCATTTACATTGATTTTGGGGACTAAAATATTTCCAACTGAATATGACAAATTTTAGTAGCTGTGATTTTATAATTTACAAAATTAGCCAAAAAATATATTTTGCAACAGAATTTTCCAATACAAAATGAAAATAAAATAAAAGATGCCAAAGAATTAAAAATAAGTTTTCTGATGCTTAAATAAATGAAATTTAAATATTGACCAATATTTTAAGTGTATTCTTTATAATTTCAATACTGACCATTGTTTTGGAATTTTCATTAATTGTTGCAGTTCTTATTTTAGTTTTCAGTTCTTTTTAATTCTTATTTCAATCACCATAAATAGCAATTCTAATGTACTTTATGTTTAATCATTAGCAGCTATACAGATTTCTTTCAGTTAATTGGTAACACTCTACCTCAAAAACTTCCTTGCAATTAACTTTTAAGTAATACTCTAATTTCATGCCTTAAATTTGTACAAAATGATGGTTTCAACATTTTAATTTTTGATTTTCAAGGCATTTTTTTCACACATTTTTGCATTTACAAAGTGCATAAAAATGAGAAATTTAAATATAATGTAAAATTTCATTTCAAAAGGTAAAAGAAGTGCTATAAACTAAAAAGTTTAATAGAACAAAGCAAGAGAAATTGATTGTCTTATATTAGGAAATAATTTTAATTCCAATAACAATGAATTTTCAAAAACTTATTTATTCTACCCCCGAAGTTACTAAGCTTTAATCTAGAAATGTATCTTTTAAAGTAAGCAAAATAAAAATATAGTAAAAATTTATGTTCTTTTATGTATCTATACATGTAGATCTTAAAACATTGGAAATAAAGATGTAAATAAGACACATGAAACTTGAAATTATATTTTATGAAAATCAGCCTTAATAGCATTCATGTTACACACAGAAAATTAAAATAAATAAGGATAATATGAAAATTAAAATTAAAAATGATCCTAATAACAGGAATGAAACTGGTACACTACTTTCAAAGTAGTAATCCGTGATTATTTTCAGCAACAGTATTCTTAAATTAGTGTGATGTTTTTCCAGTTGGTTTCTTTTCATTTGCTGCTTTTCACTTGCTTTTTTTTTTAACAAATTTGTGGCAGCACGAAAGTCACATTCCATTAAATATGAAGAATGAAACAGATTTAAAAACTTTTTATAAATACACCAAAATGTTTAATTTGTGGAAATTAATATTTAGCATTATTATGTTAGTTAAATAATTTGTATTTGATTAATACATTTCTTAATGTTGTTAAAGACCTTTCGATTACCGGCCATTTATTATAAATTGGTGCTTAGGTCTTCGTCTTTTGGATGGTCGCGTTGCTACACAGAAAGAAAGGTTTGCATGCATTAAATGTAATTTGTTTTTGTTTATATGTATGTATTATATGCAAAAGTAGAGAGTCAAGAATTAGGAAATTAGCATTTTTGAACGAACTGTAATCAGTATAAAAATTTTAACATCTTGACTCTTTTATAAATAAATATATTTATACATATTTTCAAAATTTACCAACTGGTGGTGCCAATAATTGAATTTGGCTTTCATCAAGGGGCAACAAATAATTTCACATGATAACCATTCCACTTTTTCTTGGGGATTATTTTTTACAGAAATTCTACTGTCCAATCAATATTTGGTAGGAAATGAACATCTAGTGAGAGGAAAAATTATTATTTGGTTAGGCATTCTAACCTTACAACCAGTCACATGTACAATATTTGCCTAGGTTCTCTCATTAAAAGATCAACTTCAGTATTTAAAGTGATTACCAATTTCTTAAATGCATTTTTTTTAAATTTATGCAATGTCTTAATTAATTTTAGCTTTAATAATATTAAATTAAAAGCAATTAAATAGAACTCATTTTTTTCTTAAAAATGGAAGATTTTTTTTCTTAAAATATTGTTCATAAAGTTTTTTTTAGTTTATGTAACTTTTAGTCAACTTCAGTTACATTTCATTAATCTAATTTAAATTTATTTGAAAAGTCAAGATTTTAAATATTTATCAACACACATTCTTACATTTAAGAAATATTAATTAAAAATTGAAAATAAACTCCTATTAGCCAAATATAATTTTACATGGAGTAAATAGTGGAAAAAATAGTGAGGAGTAAGTATAAAAAATTTTGACTCAGTAGTTAGAAATGTTTTGTTGACTCCTAACCCTGATTGTATGTATATGCTGTTGTTAAATCTATTATTATAAATGTAATTATTTTTTACATATATATGTATGTATCAGAGTACATTCTGATTTATTTTTTATTAGTTTAAAAGCTGAATGGTTATATAGTCAAGGAAAGGGAAGGCATTACAAACCTGGTGAACATATGGAACTTGTAGAATATTTGGGTCAAGTTTGTCCTTGTTACTGCTGATCAGGTATGCCTGATAAATGTATCTGTAATAATTTTCTACCATTAAGGAATAATTAAAAAGAATATTTGGACTTTTATAAAGAATATATTAAAGAAATAAATTTATAGAAGTCTGGTTTTTATAGATTAAATTTTTGTGTGCTATATGACATGTGAATCAGCAGAAATATTAAAAATATCAAAATCCATCCCCCTAACATTTTGTGAAGCTTGACTACACAAATCGTTTTGATGTATGGATTCTCCACAATTTAATGAAAAAATCTGATGGATCGCAATTCTATTTGCGATTCACTTTACAAACTTAACAAAGAGATATCATTTTTGAAGTCAGTATTGTTGAGGATGAAAAATTTACCATGAAAAGCTAAATGGATCACCTTTAGCCTTCCCAAGAGCAGATCTCCATTCTAAGGTTATGCTCTATGTCTAGAGGGTTTGAAAATGAATCCTGCATTAGAGCTTTTACCAAACAACAAGAAGATAACTTCAGAAAAGTATTGCTCTCAAATAGCATATTAAAGATAGCAAGGGAACAAAAATGTTGAGGAATAGCAAATCAGAAGGATATCATGCTTCATCAGGATAAGGCAAAATTTTTGTGCTTTTGACAACTCAACAAAAATTGTTGGAATTCATTTAGGGTGCTCTACCACTAATCACCATATTCACTAGACTTCTTAACACCTCAGATTTCCATCTATTTTGATTATTGCTAAATTTACTGAATGGAATAAACTTCCACTTTTCAGTCAAGAAGAAAAAAAACTGGGGGGTAGGTTCTGGAAGGATGGAATTTTTAAGTTGTCTGAAATGTGAATAAAGTTTGTGTATCAGAATGCCACACATCTGATTTATTAAATGTATAAAAAATTTTTAATGTTTTCAATTTTCTTTCAAAATCACCACAAACTTTTGAACAACTCAATATTGCTTATACCTTTTTTTATTGAATCTATTATTTCAAAAGATTTGAATAATATAATGAAACTCTGAACTTAATTTGATGAGGAAATCTAATGGAAAGGACTGATGAAGAAAGAAATTTTTTTAAAATGTGGATATACATTCTAAAATATTTTATTAAGAAATTAGTGTCACAAATTTATGGACAATAAATAAATACTGGCACACAAAATTTAAAATATGTTAGTTTAAAATTGACTTTTAAAATCTTGGTTTAATTTAAATAATACTAATTGAAAAATTTCAATTATTTAGTTTTATAATGGTATTTCATATTTTCAGTCAACTGATGAAGAAGATGAAAAATTGATACGGATTTTACATAAACAGAGACAACATAAAAGAACAGTTTTTTTGAATGAAATGTCTCAAGTGCCCCTAAGTGAAACAGCTGAAACTCCCACAGCTTCTTCAAGTTCAATGACTCAATCCTACCATTTCAAAACTGATACATCACCAAAATCAAGATTCAGAAGTTTTAGCAAATTCTAATATTGTACCCTCAAAGATTATGTATGAATCAGGTAATCAAATTTCTGTTATTTCAGTCTTTCCTGATTTAATATTGTAATAATCATAACATTGAGAGTAGATGCTTTACAAAGTAACTACTTTTGTAGTTTGTTGTCATATATTATACTTAGAATAATACTTTAGAATCTTGGTACACAGTATAGGTTGTATCATATAACATGCATACTTTTTATTTTGGAAGTTCTATAAAAATTAATTCTTTAAATCCCCTCTCTAAGAATACTTTTTGGCTCAAAAATTTGACAGAGATTTTTGCGTAAAAATTTTTTCTGAACATAAAGAAAAAAAATTATACAAAATTCATTATACATCAATATGTGCTAGTGAATGAAAAAGAATTTGAATGAAGTTATATTGATGAAGATTATTAATTATTGAAAAGGTATTGATTTGTTTGTTTTCACCATGGTTCTTAAAAGAGATATCTTCATAATTTACATTATCTTAAATTTTATAGCATATTTTTATCATTGTAGCATCAAAAACTTTTTAAAATTAAAAAAAAAAAAAAAAAAAAAAAAAAGACATTTTATTATGTCAGAAAAAACTAAACTTAATTGTATATGATATGACAAAGAAATCAGCAGGATCTTTTTTTTGTTATTATTATTATTTATTCATTTTGTGCAGAAGATTGCATTCATAGGTTACATGGTGCTGTGGATTATAGACAGTATTTACTCAAATTTCTTAATTTTGATATTAATATCATCTTACAGAGCTATTTTGTGTGTAATTTATTTTGATAAACATTTGATCATCAGTTGCAAATCTCAGCTTTGAGCATAATTAATATTTTTAAACAAACTTAAATAAGAAAATTTGTGAAATGCTTTGATCTTATACTATAGAATGAAAGAAGTATTTTTATTCAAATTAACTTTAGATAAGGAAAAAAGAATGGTGCTTTTCTTGATGATAGATTTCATTTCCTATAAAATTTATACAAATTAACCTCTCCCTTTTTTTTGTATTCCCTGAAATGTTTTTATAAAGTAGTTCTTTGGAAGTTAGTGTGTATTTTAAAAAAAATGTGGACTTTGAAAACACCTTTTTAAAGCAAAAATGAAATATATAAGAATTATAAAAAGAAAAAACTCTTATTTTTTTAATTTGCTTAACATAAAAACTGCTATTACTAGATACGTTACAAAAGATTATTATTACTAAATTGGAGAAAAATATTTATATGAAATTTTAATTCTTTTTTAGCCTTCTTCCTTTTTTTTTTTCTTCATTCATTGTAAAAGATAAATGTGTAATAGAAGTATTATATACAAATATTTTAAGTATATCTGATTATATCTATGAGCTCTTTTATTAGTTGTTTTCAATTCTTGAAAGATTTTTTTTTAACGTTTCAAAATATTTATATTAATATTTCATATTTTTTGTATGATATGTCAATACTTATAAAACATTGTTCTTATCTATTTAATAATTTAGTGTTTATTCTTTTTGCTAATATTAAAAAAACAATCTGTCTATGGATCTTATTTACAAGTTATTATTTAAAAAATTTCTGATATATTGATTTATAAGTGAATATTCATTAAACATAAAATGATTTTATTCCTGAAAAATGTGTTATAAAATAATTTTATTGTAAATAACTAAAGTAATTACTTGAATGCATCTTCATTTAAACATTTGTATATTTATAAATATGTTTATTAATATATTTTTTGCATATATAAAAAGTAAAAAATTTTTTTTTCTTGTACTTTTCAGCTCCAGAAGTCTTATTTCACCCTACTACTTCTGAAACAACTCAAAGTGCTCCTCCGTCCTTTCAATCAGGAAAATATCCTCGATCTGTGTCAAAATCTGAAATTCTTCACAGCTCTATTAAAAGCCCGATTATGATTGAACAAGTTGAAGTGGAGAGTTCTACTAAATCAAAGCTCCAGAACCTACCAAATCTCCCTATCAGTATTATGAAGATCGCAAAGTCCGTCCATCTACTTCCAGTGAAATAAGACCTACTCATACTCCTAAAGGTATTTACATAAGAAAGTTTTTTTAACTTGTCATTTTAACAATTTAATACACTTTGATATTGATATGTTAAGTATAATTGATTTCGAAAATTTTCCCATTTTGTATATTATGTTGGTGTAATTGAATAAAGGAATATTTTTATTTTTAAAGGATATAAAAAATGTTCAACTGAAACATAAAAAATAATAAAATAACTTATTTCACTTCATTTTTGCTATACAAAATGTTTTACTTTTTTTTAATGTTTAAAGGTAGTGCTGTCTGTATATATTTAGAAAGTTTGTCAAGTTACCCATTAATAATTATATTTGTGTTTCATGTCTAATATACCTCAGATCTTTTAAAATTAAAAAGTTTCCCAAGTATTTTACATTTAAGTATATATTAATTCTTTTGACATATTATTGTAATTTTGAAAAAATATAAAAATAAAATTTATCTGATGAAAATAGTTTATTAAAATATTAGAAATTGTGTATTAATACAAATTATATTTTAAACTTTATAGCATTTCTTTTTCATGAATATATGCAGCTTCAATTTCTGAAAGAAAAAAATTAGTTATTAGTTAAAAATAGAGTAACTTCATTAAAATATTTATATTTCAAAAATAAATTTATAATGTCCTATATTTTAATTTTAGATTTAGTTAGTAGTAATTTTGAAAAAAAGGTTTGAGTTTTATAATTGTCATATATATAAATATGCAATACTTATTTAATCGGTATTATGTTTCTTGTATGAAAGGTACTCTCATTCGCAAAGTTAGTAAGAGAGCAACATCACCTTGCACTTCTGCACCTCCTGGTGGAAGATCAAAACTTCCTCACTCTACTTCTCGAATAGAATATCGCCATCCAGAAGCTGTATACTCACTGCCAGGTTGTCAGCAGCTGCAAAAATAGCAGTGAAAGTGACACCTCAGAAGAAGTATCCCACACAAACAGAACTCCCCAGCGATCATTTCGATCACTGAGTACTGATACTCAATCAGGATCTAATTCTCCGATACTGCAGCAACATGTCTATACTTCCTCTTTAAGTCCAACCAAGCTGAGCATTTGGAATGGATAGTGGATCTCAAATTCAAGTAACAACTAGTCCCAAGTTTATTCATGGTTCCCCTTCTCAAATTGCAAAATCTAAGACCATGTCAGAAATATATGGCAAAAGTGATGAAGATATTGCAAAAGCTGCTACTAAGATACAGTCATTATGGAGAGGATACTTTGTGAGACATCATAACCAGCGTGTATTTAAGCTATTGCAAGAAATTCGCTTCAGAAGACTGGAAGATCATATACAGCATCTTCATGGCCACTTGTGTCGTTTGACAGATTTTGTATTAGGTATTTTATTTCAATTTAATTTTTTATCTGGGCTTAAAATTAATTTGGGTTTATTATGAAATTAAACACTTACTTTTGTTGTTTTTATTGGAGTTTGAGGGTAAATGTTTCCTTCCAAAACAGCCATTTTTACTGTTTTTTAAAATGCTTAGTCAAATATACATTTCTGTTATATTTACTTAATTTGAATTCTTTGACATCTAGTACCAATTAATTTTAACTTAATAATCAACACTAATATTAGAGAATATCATTTCATATATTTTAAAAATCAAGACGTTTACAACCAATCTCTTTTGCTTTTCTCTCTTCAATTACCATAATCATGTCCATTTGCTGAGAACTCATCAAAATTGGTGCCATCTATTGATGTTCTCAAAAACTATTATAACACACATAAGTAAAATTCTTTTTGGAAAGCTGCCATTCAAGGTTCTTGCAAATGATTTTTTTTTTTTTTTCATTCTATTTTAAATTCAAAAAATTTTATTTTTAAACAAATTTATATTGAGAAGAAATAAATGATATATTTTGTACAATTTCTGTCTTAAATGCTATGATATTTTAGAAATAATGAAATCTAGTTATTTATATGCTTATTTAAAAATTATTCCTTTGTTTATAGATTTAATTTTATTCTACACTCTGCAGAATTACCTGTACTTGCATTTTAAGTTATTATTTTCAGATAGTTTTTAAATTCAAATATATTTTCTTCAGACAACAACAAGATTTTGCAACATGAGCGGGAGTTACGTAAAATACAAGCTGAAGATATTCGACATTTGCATGAGAAGGTATGCATACATTCGCTTTTCATCTGAAAATCAATTCAATAAGCAGAAATTTAGGTGTATTGAAATAATTCTAGGGCTTCCAATACTGCAGAATATGTAATATTTTTTATCATAATTATAATATGATGCTAAATATTAATTCTGCAAATTTTTAAAGTTTATTAAAATATTTCAGTTTGTTGTTAAAACAGTTTATAGACATAAAATTATATGTCATGAAATTTTATGGAATGATTAATACTCTGATGGTTTTTAATATTCTTTTTCTTGTGGTTAATAAATTAAAACTTTTATGTAGTATTTATTGTGTATAAAATATTGTAATACTTTTTGCAAAACATAATACCAATCTGTTGTCATTTATCATTTAAAAGGTAATAACTGTATTATTTCATGCAAATAATTTTGATAAACTAGTTCATTTCATATAGAAAGACCAAATATCTAAATCAAATTGCTATTTATATTATTTTTAATTAGGTCTTAATATTTGAAAGATATGGTATGAAATTTTATTGCTTTTTTCAAGCTATAAATAATTATATTTTCAATTCCCCTTTTAAGTTTTTAGATGTTAAAATTGATTGCCGCTTCAAAATTCTGTTCATTTTAGTTGGTTTTACACCCTGGATTTTCATTGCCTGATGAATAGCATAAAAGTGAGTATATATGTAGTCTTCTGCTTTTCAAATGATAATTAAGCAGAAATGTTTATTTACTTGTTAAGCAGAATACATGTCATATTATACTTGCAGTTTGTTAGATTATCTATTGTGAGTTATTTTTTATAAAATGTCATGTGATGTATTGTTTACATCAGATGCCCCATGGCATCTGATGTAATTAATGTGTCACATTCTTGGTACCTGGAATCAAATAGAATAACTATTTAAAGAAAATTATGTATGTTTTCTCAATAATTATTGCCATTGTGATAACATAAAAATATTAGTGGTGTCATCAAATAAAATTTTTTTTAAAAATGAGTATTTAATTAAAATTTCATAAAATGTTGGTACTATTCTATATAATACTTTCGCTAAATATCATAAATATACATAAAAAATTAATCAAATTTCATTTGTTTCTTTTCGATGTTTAAAAAAAATTTCATTGTGTTAAATGAAAATAATTAAATTTAAAAATGCATTGAAAACTCATTTGAAATGAAGCCATGCATAAAATTCAGCTATATTTGTAAATTTTTCTTTACACATAGTTAGTAGAAAAGTATACGCATTGTCCTTCTAATGTTGATTTTTTTTTTTTTTTTTCACCAAAATTATCTTTATCTTAAAAAAACTGAAAATTTACAATATTTTTTCTAAAGATTATTATACCAATGTAAATAGATATTAATATCATATGACTTTATTACAGTTTAATATATAATCATGATGTATGATTAATCATTGCTAAAAATAAAATATTATACATTTTTAGGAAAAAAATTTTTAAGACATTTTTTCATACATGTATTTTATTGAACATTCTGCTTGAAGCCCTAGTTTTTAAAAAAAAAAATTTTTATGAAAAAAAGGGAAAATATTTTTTTATTTTGTTAGCAATTTCCATTTGTATGAAAAATAATACTATTAAAACTAATTACATGCATATCTATCTATGTTATTTTTCTAGGCAAAAGACTTGCAGAAAAGCGTATCTGTTGTGCTTTCAAAAGCTAAAGTCAATGTTTTTCAAGCTTCATCTGAACATGATTCTTCAAATCGAGATTTGTCAAGAGATAATGCTATTCTATCTGATGCTAAATTTGATAAACATTTACCACCCCATTCTGATTCACTGAATTTAGCATTAAAGTTCTCTACTCAGATGTATCAAGAAAATTCTAGTATGTATTCTCCCTCTTCACAAACCTCCTCTGCTACGTCTTCTGTACCTGATACCTCCTTTAATGGCCCAAAACCCGCAGAGAATTACAGCCTTCTGCATCTGATATGTCAGATGCTGATTCTGGCATGCAAAGCATGGTAAGTCCAAATGTTGCCGTTGGAGATTGTGAGAGACATAATTTATCTCATGAAATGGATCATTCAACAATGAATGGTTATGCTAATGATTCCTACTCATTCCCTTCTTATGGGGATTATACCAAAAAAAGTGTTCAAATAAGTACCATTCTGAAAAAGAATCTCATTATGAAGATAATACAGCTGTGCATGCCAAAATGAACAAGCATCATACTAAAAATTTGAGCTCTTTTTACGCCACTTACCAATGTCTGCCATCCCTAGTGCTGATGGTGATGCTTGCTACATGCAATCTAGTCATTTGCCAAATGTTCACTTGGCTAAGAATTCTATGTTACTGAATAAAACTAATTATGTTGAATATCCCAATAGCTCTGTGGAAAATTCTCCTTGTTCTGTCAACAGTGAGCCTTATAGTTTTTCTAAGCATCATATATATTCTAATGTTGTAACAAATCCTCCTTGTCAAGCTAAGCCTGAAGAATTTAGCAAATGGAAAAATTCTTGTATTAGCAATGGTTTTGTTGATGTTGTTCAAGGAAAAGAACATTTTCCAGAATCTTTGGCAGGATGTTGTTCCAAATCTTGCTTATCTCATCAAATGAAAGATAAAATTATAACTCACCATGCTCGTTGTCCAAAATCTGGTACTCAGAATTTATGCAAGCATGTAGAAAAGACAGATAAATCATCTGAAAGTTCTGAGTCTTTCTTTGCTGGTAAAGGTTGTGCAATGCTCCCAAAAAGACAATTTGCCCAAACAAAGTGACATCACCTCTAGAAGAAAAGGATTCCCCATCTTCACCCTGTACAGTTGAGATGAGTGGATGTATTTCTCATTCTTGCTCTTTTCAGTCAGATGGCTTTGCTGCGGAAGAACTATCAGCTACTGCTACAGTGAAGCTATTTTCTACCCGCGCAGTAAGCATGATGGCTTGTACAAATGGTACTATGAGTCCTAGTACTAACCCCTCAGAGACCCTTGACTTTAGTGATGCTTCACCTCAAGCTAACTTGAGATCACCATTGGTGCTGGCTGCTAGTGTGTGGGAGAAAAAGTTCAGGACATAGAATCCACATTTCACCAGTTACAAACTCAGGTAAATGCAATTAAAATATTAATATATATCAGTAAAATATTTCTTATTATTTTGTGCATATTATATTAGCTATAAAAATTATGTACAAAGAATACATTTTATAAAATAAGAATACAAAAAAAGATGATATTTCAATATTTTGTTCTGTGATAACCTAACTACTACTAAATCATTTTCTTTCAATTAATACATATTGCTTTTCATTAATTGAAAATAGGAAATTTGTTTAGTAGTTGTTATTTGAAAACAAATTGATTTTGGAAAATTCATTTTAAAATTTTTGAAATTTTATTTATGAAGTATTCATTTCTGAAAATTATTAATAGCCAAATCATATTTTACTTGAACATTATAGTATTATTTTATTCCATGTTTTCTGCATACATTACTGCAGAGACAGATTGAAATTTACCTTCATTAATGAAATTTTTGTCAGTATTTTGTATCATAAAATTTATATTAAATATAAATAAATTTATAAAAAAATAAAATATTTTCAATAAATATTTTTTTTCCTAATGCAGCTGGCAAATACTTAGACAGTTATCTTTTTTATCCATGCAAGCTACACCAACTTTACTCACTTAACACTATGCGAAGGCGTGTAGCTTGGAGATAAGCCATGGATTTCGCAGAGTAACACTATCCTTGCAACTATGATCATAGTAGACGACCTATGGTTTAAAGTGGATTCTGAATCATTACAAATATCCATGGCACTGCATGGACTAACCCAAAACGCAAGCGCCGCCATTAGACCATCCTCGGCCCCCCTTTTCAATAAATATTGTAGTAATATTTATTTTGTTTAGCATTTTTGGCCAAACAAATTACTTTCCTATTATTTATTGAAAACCAATAACTTGAATAATTATTTAACTTTTGATGCTAAACAATATTCATTAAAAGATTTATTATCAACATGTAATAAGATGTTTTTTAAAAAAAAAAAAGAAAATTATTGAATGCTGTAATTTCTAGCTTTTGCCATTTTTTTTTCTTTTGAATCAAAATGTTATTGTTGATAATGATGTATTTCCCCCTCAAAGTGCAGATTAAATATAAAAAAATTAACTTTTCTTTATATTCATTCTTATATAAGATTTATGCTAATTACAACAAATCTTTTATGCAAAAATTTCTTATAAAAAAAATAGAAATCCTCTCTCTCTGTATATATATATATATATATATATATAATCTTTTTTAATTTTAGATTCGAGATTTAGAAGGAGCTGGCAGATTGATAATTTGGACAATTTTTTATCCTGGTATATTACAAGAAGAACCAAAAGAGGTTCGCCCTGGTATGTGTATTATTTCATCACTCATTATAAAGGCCAAATTTTGTAAAAAATATTGTAAGGGTCTCTTTTTACGTGGTCATTTTATATGATTATTAAATCTTGTACAATTTTATGGATTGTATTACAAAAAAAAATCTGTATTTCTTTCACCCATTACTATAAGCCACCTTCATCCATTAAGTCAAACCATAAAAAATAAATTATAAAATTTTTAAAAAAAATTAATATATTAATAGTTATTATAAGAAATTATTTTAAAATTATTATATTAGATATATATAACAATTTGTCTTGAATAAACTAGAAGATGAGTCCTTAAAAGATATTAATAAGCTATTTTCTATTTTTGACTGTTTAATTTGTGTGTTTAAATCTACTTTTATCATTATAAGCTTCTGCTGAATGGGACTAATTACTTTGAATTCCTGATGGAAAAAGATTTGGCTAAATGTGTTACAAACCTATAACCATTCAAAATCAACAATATAAAATAGAATTATTACTTTGGCATACCAAATTTAAAAATGTTTTAATAAGTTAAATTAAATTAATTACTTAATGTATTTATTTTACTTTAGCTTCTATTAAATATTTAAAATTCAAAATTGTAAATTTTATTGATACCTTTTTAATTGATGGAAAACATAAATGTTTTTTTTTTAATATTAAGGATATGTGGAGGTTTTAGGGGTATATTTACCCCATAGGGTACTCCGTAATAAGTGTGTCTGTATCCATATGGTTTTAATACCTTTACATATGAGAATTTTAAAAAAGATTGTTTGAGGATGGTGTCTAAGTAACAATGGTATTGTTGAACTAACTTTTTAGGTGTAAGCAATAATGATATGGAAGGAAATTAATCTCCCAAGATCAAAAAATTTATTCCAGAAATAGCTGAAAAAATTGGTCAATTTGATATATAAATTTTAAAGTTTTCATTCTTCAAAGAATTTATGAATACTGAATAATTAATAATTATGTTAAAGAAATTAACATTGAAAGATATTAATGTACTTCATGAAAAACAAAAAAAGATCAAGCAAATAAATTTAAAAACTAAAACTTAAAAATATTCATCCAATAAGGCCTAATTTTAATTTCATATAATCCATGCTTCTGTAATCCCAAATGATTATTGGGTTGGTTTGTTATACCCTTCTGAAATAATAATCTAAACAAAATGTAGTTGGATATGTCAATCTCAGTTTTTCAGTTTTGATCAGATCACAGCCTTACGCTTAGTATGAAAGGTTTGCATATAAAATGTGGAAAAATCTTCTATAAATCTATTGAAACTGGAAATAAATTTGGTTTGTTACATTAAACTAATCAAAATAATTTGGAAAAGCAATAATAACAAATCATACCTAGTAATTTGAAATGGTTATGCTACCTATCTTTTGTCATCTCCACAGACTCCTCAACCCTGAATTGATAATATGTTTAAAATTGCTTTTATATTTTTTTTTTCCAGCTATTCATTGTGCTGAACCATCAACCGCGTGCTCTTGCCTTGATATGCCCAAATCAATTTGAAGGTCCGATCATGCAAGCTGATCGGTTGTTTCGAAACTTGTTTCATTGGTAGTGTCCTCTCTTATCGGCTCCCAGTCTCCAGCACCCAGCAGTCAGTGAATCATAACTTCTAATGACTGTCGTGTGGAAGAAATT